>JARJEC010060053.1:0-13056 GCA_030264575.1 Tachinus sp. AB-2021 | reverse complement strand
TATATATATATATATATATATATATAAATATATATATATATATATATATAATATTATATATATTTTAAGAATTCTGCAAATCATTTACTCAAATGAAATGAAATTTTAAAGGATGTAGAAACTGACGATGAAACTATTGATATAATAAAAGCTTATCATGAAGGAAAACTTAATTATCGAAGAATTAAAGAAACTGAAGCTCAAAATAAACAAAATTGCCACTGAGCCCCCAAAGATTAAATATGTAACGTTACCTCATATAAAAGGACTGACAAAAATATAGAAGTAGTCCTAAAAAATGACAATAGTAAATTTTCGAAAGAAAATATTTTAACTATGGGTAATTTATTTAGTAAAATCAAATTTATTTTTTATTACTACTTCGTTCGGACATAATTTAAAAAATACCTTGTAGGGATTGTAACCAAATATACATCAGACAAATATCTCAATACTTAAAATCTAGATTAACTGCTGTACTTGTACCTTGGCATTCTATCTACAAACCACAAAACATGTAATTGAGTACAAAATGTGGAGATAATTCAGTCTGAAAGATAAAAAATCGTTTATTTTTAGTAATGTATCACATACAAAAACATAGCATAATATAATAAATGACAAAACCGTCATAAAAGTGCGATTTATACTTATTCCCCCAAGATCCTCCGTAATAGAGTGGTATTGCTAAATTAATGTTTTTTTCTTTCCTGTTTCAATTGCAATAACACATTTTAAAGTAAATTTAATATTTTATATAACAATAAGTATTTTTTATATTTTATATCTGAATTTTTTTTTGCAAATTTCTCTCTTCACTGTTGAATGATCTTTTAAAGTGTTGTAATTGTTTACAATATTAAAATGTCTATTTTATCTTATTTATTCTTATACTATAATATAGATTTAGACAATGTTAATTCACTATTTGTAAGTCTTAAACATTTTTTTATGATTTAAAACAACTCATTCTATTTTGTTATTAATTGTAATTTGAATTAACTATTATAATACCCTGAAGAATGGAAAAAAATCCCCAAAATATCGGCATGATTAAAGACTAGAAATTAAATTGACTGAAATTATTGGTCCCTCACACTCACTAGTGGACATAAGTATGGCAACAAATTGAAATGTTTTATATTTTCATCCCGTTCTATATAAACAATTTCTGCTTTTAATGCATTAAAAGACATTTATAGATCAATATACTGAAAAATTTATATATTAAAGTTACAATCAATTAAATTTTATTTATTTTTCTTTTTTAAATTGACATAAGAATAGCAATTCAGATATAATATAATTAAATTAACGTTTAATTCTTTGTACAGTTATAATATTAGTAAATAGTTTTATTTTTTTATCACTTTGGCATACTGTTTGGGCATTGAATAAAAGATTACATTTTTGATTTAAATTTATTCCATATTTTTTGTAGATTTTCAACCAGGTGTCCTTTATTTGAGTATCACATAGTTCTTATTTGACGTTCTAATTCAGTCCAGTTTTAAATAGTGTTTAAATCAGGCCAATACAAAAAAATTCAACTTTCTATCGTTTGAGTTACTCAAAAACAATTTTTGAAATGCTTTTTAGATTACAATTCTGTTGAAATATCCATTCTAATAATAAATTATTGACAACAAAAGGTACAACATCTTTGTTTTTAAAATATCTAAATATACAAAAGGATCCCTAATTACATTTATCACAATGAATTGAACCAATACTATACCCAGAAAAACATCCCCATATCATCACGGATCTTCCTCCATGTTTTACTATCGCTCGAGTATCGGTATTGTAAACTTTAGATTCAATCTTTCTTCTGCTGGACAATGTAGATATTGACTGCCATCTGATCCGAATTTGTTTTAATCCAAAGATAAAGTTATTTTCTATTGGTAGTGATCTATGTACAGAACTATATATATATATATAAACTGAAAGACCACATGTATGTAATAGGATGGCGCTTGGAAGTATTGAAGCCAAATTTTGAGCATATGTTTGTTTATTGTTATGCAATATAAATATTATAAATTTGTTGAAATAATAAAAATTGCAAATAATAATTTGTAAATGTGATGTTTTTTATATGTTTGCTAAAAGGTTATTTATTGTAATCTTATTCTGATTAACATGCTCTGTATAAATAGATTAACAAATAACATTACATTCATTTTGTTGATTACATTAAATATAAAACATCGTAAAATGATTTATGGTCGATTTAATATTATCGTTGTATGGACATGTATTTTTATACAAATAAATTGTGAAAAAATAAGTAAGTTATTTTTATAGATTAATAAGGGTATGGTTGGTATTACAAGGTATGTAATCCAATTTTGTTTGGTTTAGTTTTGATGTGTAAAATCATGTTGATCTTTGACCCTTAAAACATGTACTGTTTATCAATTATTATCAATAATCATTTAAAACGCAAGTTAACCAATCTCCGAGAATAATTTCTAGTTTTAGATGGCTTGGGATTAGTTATTGAAAGTGGTAAGATGAAAATAAAACTAATTTTTAAGAAAGTTTAATACTTGCACACAAATTGTCAAATAAAATCATTATTTCCTTAGGTAGAATAGAAAAAAAATCTATGTAGATTTGTATGTAATATAAAATAAATGCATCTACCACATTAATTCTTTTTTATTTTATATAAAACTAAACAAATGAATTGAAATAAATGTAAAAACTTTCATCTCCCCTTACTGTATTCAAAACCATTATAACAATCAAATGACTACTTCTTAAGTTTTAGTGTTTTCTTGATATTTATTTGTTGAAAATATTATAAAACATTAATTACTATTATATACACATATTTGAGTTTATTTGAATTTTAAGGTATATTTATTATTTTTCAATCAATACTTTTTTGTATTAAAAATAGAAAGAACAAAACAGGCATAAATTGGACAACAATATTTTGACATTTGTTTTGCGTTTTCAAAAATTTTCAACACAACACTGTTTTGCTTGTTATTACGTAACACCGTTTCTAATGACGTATTTACTTCATATATTGTAATCTGTGTCTAATTAACTACTACATAGGAGTACAAAAAACTCTTAAATAAAATAGGCCTTTTATATTATTGTTTAACTAAATGTAGGGTATACTATGTAAATATAAAAAAAATTACAAATTCCGTTTTCTACATTTTGTAGAGATTTTTAACAGTATGTTTTTAACTTTTTGAACAGTTGACAGACGCGGTTGGGTACAGTTAGTTTCACTAGAGAACGGCACTTTTCCGCATATATATTTTTAAATAATAAATTGAATTAAAAACAAAAAACTAAAATAATAAATTCACCCAAACAACTTGTAAAAATTGCATAATTAGTAAACTAAATAGTCGAAAACAAACTCCTCCCAATTTTAGAATATAAACATTAATTAAATCTAATTTTGTATACAATTTTAGTAATTACAACAACCGGACCAGGCAGATCATTATACCAATTCTTTCCGTTAATACAAAACTATTTTGAGGTTGACGTAAAGTCGACAAGAGACATTATGATTTTGCTATCGGAATATCCCAGCCTGGATAAAAAATATTACGAAATCCTATATGGTGGTTGGGGCATTACAGAGTCTGTTATTCGACGAGATACTGATTTAAACGTAGTGTTTAGTAAGAAAGAAAGTATTGTCAATAATACATTTGAAAAATACTGGGTAAGATTTAACAGAACTACTGGAACACTTTCAACAGGAAAACTACTTCAATCAGAACCTTATATGAGTTACACAGATCCCGAACCAATTAATGTAACTTATTTTGCATTTGCATCTTGGGATAATGCTCCTAATGAATGGCACATGGATCAATCAAGTATTTACAATTTACTCCAAATTATTGTGATTACCAAATAGCAACGACATAATGAACTATATTACTAAAAATACATCGAGTAACTAATAACTTATATCATTAAACATTTTTATACGAAGTAGGTATGTACATTTAGTTGTAATTGTTTAGAGTATAATAGTCACTCCTGAGTTCTATAATTATTTTTTAAATACATACAACCACTATTATTAATACTTACGTGTGGCGCTTAACCAGGTTAATCAATTATTCCATTCATTTTGTTTCAATGCGATGCGGAAATCACTGATGATTTCTTATGAAGAGTGAAAGAATTGTTTGCTATTGATTGTTGTTGCTTGAAGTAATGTGGATTTTGGATAATTGATTATAAACCTTTAATTTACTCATTTTAATTTATGCCGGATTGGCGTTGTAAAGTTGTATTACTAGTTGTCTGTAATGTATTATTTAATTCAAACAATAGTGTGAAACAATAACCTCATAGTAAATCAGACAAAAACAACTTGTATTATTTTCAAAAATAATAATATAATAGCGGATTTGCTTTCGGTTTTTGTACATTCTAATTCTGCATATGAATTGACAAAAAAATAAACTGGAACAGTTACATAAATTACATCTGTATCAAAATTGGAAGTTCAACTTACACAATGGCTAACATAAAAAAGAAATATCTACAAAACACATAACATCGGTATATTATGCTTTAGTATATCCATACATAGCCTGTAATACAATTTTATGGAGACAAGCCAGAGATAAACAGAGAATTTTTGTAATGCTAAAGCGCAATTAGATTAATGCATAATTTAGACTCTAGACTTGTACACATAGTTTCAGAAATTCTAAGATTTTAACAGTGTTCAGTATTTACATTTATAAGTTATGTTTGTTTGTCTATAAAAACCAACAATTTTTTACACATTTAGGGACATGGCAAAGCATGACAACAATACTGTCTGCGAACAGTATTTTCATCAGTAATTATAATTACTTACTCTATAAATGGAATATCTATGTTTAAAAAATCCCGGAAATGTGCAGCCAGCTATAAGTTCAGCAACTTAGCAGCTGGAATAAAAAACAATAATGGTCTAAAACCATTTAATCTCTTTTGGCAAACGACTGTTTTTATACTTTTTCAAAATATTTCAATAACCGGCAATAGTTGTAAGTAGTTTTTTAATGATATAAGTATGTGAAATAATTTTATAGATTATAATTTTTTTTTAATATTTTATTTTGTTTAGGTATTTAATTTTTTATATTTATATTTTTGTATGTATGTATGTTAACACTGCTAGGTTTTGAGAATTTAAAGCAAATTAAGTTTATTACTATTATTATTATATTTAGTGTTCTAGATGGATGTCTAGTATCTGTATAGTCTTCTACAAGAGAAGACAATTATATCCAGTCGCACTGACTGATTAATAATTATTTTTGGCCACCAAGAGACATTTGCTATAATTTTGGTAACTATTTTATGTTAACTAGCAGTGTCAATATGTGAAAGTAAATCAAAAAAGAAAAGTGGGCTATAGATCAAACTCCAACAAAACGGTTTTTTTGAACGGGAGCACGTGCTGAACTGTTTCTTCATCTTTTTAAGCTGTTTTTTTATGTTGTTTTTTCTTAAGAAAAATAAATTCTTTATTATCTCAAAAATTGGATCTGTGGTACGTATTTCTTTTCCCTCATTGCGCGATGTAATTTTACAGTTACACGACTTATTTTTACGTCAAATAAAGAAATTGCAAGATGTTTTTTAATATATTATCTTTATATGAGTGCCTATTTCAATAAAAAAAAATGTTTTGAAGTGAAAATGAAAAATCACGCATTAAAGAGTTGATTAGAATCAAGTGAATATAGGCATTGCCTTGTAAATAATAGTAATCTACAAAATTCGCTTATTTTTAACCTATATAATTCTATTTATATAAAATGCTAATTGATTATTCATTCACTACTTATAATATATACAGAATCTGTTGGGTTATTAGCAAAATTTAGCAATTACTAGTTTTATTAGAAAATGTGTTACTTATATAAATATTTTATTGTTCGACTTATGAGACAATAAACGGTTTCTGATTGTTAAATAATTTGAATTGGCTTATATAAACAACATTAGGTATTTATTATATAAATAAATGTAAATTCATCTGCATCATGTTTTACTTTACCTGAATTAGCAAATTATGCGTTAGTACTTAAAATTTTTATATGTATTACAATCTCTAAAATCATTACATATATTGATTACCAAATGATTAATTGGCTATTATTTTTGATTTCAAAGTAGATTGGCCAAGAATTTGGAAGTTTTCCTTGATTTTACAAAAGCTTTAAGTTTAACAAATTATGATCTCTAAAACTAAACAAATATATAAAAACATTGATCTGAAATAGTTTTGCAGCTATTTAAAAAAAATATATATATATATATATATATATATATATATATATATATATATATATATATGTAAAATTAAATTAAATTAAATTTAATATTTAATTTTGTACTTTCTAGGCTGGACTTCAATCTACACTAAATGTCGATTAAGAAAACAAATTCCAGATTTTGTTGAAGCAATTTAAGATTATAAGTTAAAAAAATATTTTATTTTATATTAGGTTGCATTATTTTTAATTTGAATACCCAAAACAAATATTTTAATTTTAAATAAAATTACATAATACCACTGTAAACTTTTATTTGTGTTTTTTGACATTTTTTGTGTTTTTTATATTATTTTTTAACAATATTTAAATATATAAGTATTTTAAATATTTATTTTATGAAGTGTTTTTAACTAAAATTGATGATATTTCAAAATTAGAATCTTTAAAATTTTTATTTCTAATAGCTTTTATGGGGTATTTATATTTAATATTAATGTGTAACGATTTGTCGAAGGCAGTGGTAAGTAATGAATAAATTAGGTAAAATTAGACTCTTGCGCCAAATTCTAATAAGATGGGTTACATGGCTGGACGCGATGTATTATACAATATATTTTAAAATATTTAAAGAATGTGTTTTCAATTTATCTGATTTTTCAGCAGTTTTTGTTTAAGAATGTCAACATTTTTGCATAATATAAAAACCACAACATTTAGTGGCAATTAAAACTATTTTTTTTTGTTAGTGAGTCATTCAAAAAGCTACATTCCAAAAATCTGACATTTACAAAATAGTTAAAACTATAGAAGATTTTATAATCTAAAACTAATAAAATAAATGGTCAATCGAGAAAGTTGTTTAAAAAATTCGAGTTCAATATTTGTCATAAAGTTTAAAAAACTTTTTTCAGACCAATGGCAAAATTTTGAAAAAATATATTATTATTAATAGCTTCAGCAACTTAAGATTAAAATTAAATATTTATTAATATATTATATAATATAACAATATTTTGCAAATAATAAGAAACAAACACGTATTTTGTTAGCGTGATGACTGAGTAGTTTTTTCAATTAAAAAATAGTAGCCACCAATATTTACGTCCTAATTTCACCTTTCACCCACACCAAAGGTTTTTTCTTTATTATATGTTTAAGATAATGATTTTTGGTGATTTCATCATGACAACACAAAATTAACTGCGGGTGTGTAGAATGAAACATGTGCGACACCGGAGAGAAGTGTTAAATGAAAATGGGTTGTTAAAATCATTTGGTAACGCTACTGTATGCATGAGTAGATTTGCGTGACGTATATATGTGTAGATAGGTCAGTTAGTAGAGGAATAAAATAATAGAAATGGTGTAAAAGTTATTTTTTGAACTTGTTTATTTGAGTGCAAAACAAAACTTAGCATGTTTTGTTTTGGGCAAACTATAGTGAAAATTTGACAGTTAATAAATCTCAAAACTGTAGAACATTTTTCTTGCTATAACACAAATCCTATCGAAAAAGTTGCAACATAATCAATTAAAATGCATAAAATGCGTTGAATTCTGCGATTGAATTATATTACCTAATAATACGATCAAGTACGTATGATCGTAAATCATATTTTTTTCTTTTTTGTCTATAACTCCTATATAATGGTTGTACCAAATTGTACCAAAACGTTAAAATATAACAAATTAAAGAGCACTAAATTCTGCATCAACTGAATTTAATTACTTAATAATTCAGTAAAGTGGTAAAAGTAATTAATTCTATTTTTAAAAAAGTATTATAATTCCACAAATGCTGCCGATGTTTTGAATTGTTATCTTGCTTAGAGTGGTACTAAAAGATCGAAAAAAATACGGCAGATAAAGAATTACCAATATCTCGAAGTCATCTGTGACGTAAATACTATTAACCAAGCGGCGTAGGAATAATGTTTAGCTAAGAAAACAAAAATTGCCACATTGAACTTTTAAAAAATCATTTTAAAAATTGTGACATTGAAGTAGACGAGTAAAAAAATCACTTTCCCCACATGTGCTGAACCTGATCATTTCCATTTTTGCAATTGGAGAATTGATAAATTGAATAACTTTTATTATAATAATTATTACATATTTTTGTTTTAGAAATGCAATCAATTTACTATTCATATTAATATGGATGTTATTTTTAACACTTATGGTTATTTTATGCATAGAGTAGTATGACGCAAGCTATTTTCCAATATCTTCTTTATTTAAAATATATCAAATCATAAAAACTTTGTATGAATTTTTGTTTTGTAAAATATCCAACTAGGCAATAGCGCAAATATTTCTTGTATTTTTTGCAGTTACTAAATTATAAAGTTTATTGTTTATTATTTATGTTTTTTAAGAAGCCTGCAGAAACCATGTCTACGCGGAATAATACCTAGAAGCAAAAACGGGCTGTTTGCTTCTGCTAGATTTACATGTCCACGCAATGAGGAATTCTTGATTCCAGTTGTGGAGCTCAAGAGTCATCTGCGTAGGCCAAGACAAATGTGGTGAATGTGCTTTCTGAGCATATTATTTCAGATCCGGATCTTGATTGACAGAAGGAGATTATCAAAGTGATACCGGATTCCAGAAAGCTGGTGCTGCGTCCGATGACCATCGAGACTGTTGAAGAATAGAAGCAGAATAGAAAGAAACGGAGTCGTTCCATGCAACGCTGAAAGCGGGCGAAAAGACTGCGGAATTCCAACAGCGATTGTGATCAATTAATGCGATTCTATCTATAAAGAAAAATTGATTGATTTAAATTACTTACAATAGTTGGTTTTGAATGATTAGAAGCAGCAGGTTATTATTATTGTTTGATTTTAATTTTTGTTTTTTCGTGAATAAAATTGCAATATTTTTTATTTTGGTAATAAGCAGGGATTAATAAGTGATATTTAGCGGGGTTATTAATTTGAGTTTTATGAACAGTAGGGAGTCAACATCTCGAGTAGCAGTAGCCACAATGAAGTATTAGTAGCAAAGATAAATACACCGGAATAAATTAGATGCGTAAGGGGTTGTCTAGTTTATGAGTCTACAATGTGATTAATTAATAAATTATTTAATTAGGCTAATATGAAGATTAATGTATGGTGAACTGTTGTACTTCAGGGAAGGTATTTGAGGGTTAAATAACAATAATAAGTACTGAAATGTGTTGTAAAAGATGTTAGGTCAGGTTATGCAAGTTTAGGTTGGATTAGACTAGGTTAGGTTAGGTTATGCACGTGCTAATAATGTTTAAATTTGAACATTAATAATAATAGCACTAATTAGGGTACCTCACAATATAAATTAATGTACCCACAAACGTCTAATTTAACAGAAACAATTAGCCTGGTTCTAAACCATACAGTATTTAGGCTAATATCTATATATATATATATATATATATAAATAAATTTTTATTTGTTAGTCCATTTTACATGTAAATTAAAATTTTCAGCGGTTTTGGTAACATAACCTCATTTTTTAAAACCTTTCTTTAAATCACAAAAAATGAAGAACTTTTTTAATACTCGTCCAAAACAAGTATTGTTTGTCGTTTGGTAACAAAATAATCTACTTTTAATGATATCATGGTACGAAGGGGGTTGCATTTGAAAAAGAAAAGATTTACAACCTAAATAATAATTATGTCATTTATAAATGATGTTACCAAAACATTTAAAAATTGGGATTTGTACGTAAAACCTACTACCAAAAGCACAATCGCAAAAATATACTGGGTGTTCCATTTCAAAAAACAAAATTGATGTTATTTCCGATTAAACCGTAAACGATATTTTAGAAAAGTTTAGTGACAAAGTAGGGCCTTCTGATGCCATATACCATGTTAAAGTATTCCTGAAAATTTGATCAAAAATTTTTGAGCGGATTTGATACCTTATCAGGACATACCCACATATATCAGCTTTTATATACAAGAAGAAGATTGTGTGGATATTATAGACAGTTAATAATGTTAAATAATTTTTTGTAAAGGTAACATTTTTATTTTTGTTACATTTGATTAAACGATGTTTTATTTTTTATTCATTTTTTATTTTTGTTTAATTTAAATAAATTATATTTATACTTTAAATTGAAAACTTTTTTTTCCACTTAGCATCAAGTGGTATCGCCCACAAAACTTGTCCGTGCATGATCACTCATTGAACTTTCACCATCATGGCTGTGAGGTGCGACATGAGGTTTCACCCTATTGTGTTTCACACGACCATAACTCGTATTTCTCTATATCATCCGTATTTTAGACTACAAACCTTATATTCAAAGCAAACATACAGTCAAAACTTTATAATTGGCAACTGTTGAATACAACCCAATATACACTATTTATACATATTTTACAACAAAAATGGAAAATAGTTATTTTATATTTTTAGTACAAGTTACTCATTTGTATTACATTTAATCACGAGTCTATAAGTTCCAATTAGACAAGTGATCACCAATTTACTCATGTGTAATAAAAACCTGATTTTTTTCTATTTTTGCAATTAGAAAATTGATAAATTTAATAACTTTTATTATAATTATTATTATATATTTTTGTTTTAGAAAGACAATAAATTCGCTAAACATTTTAATATAATTGTTGTCTTTTATAGATATGGTCGCTTTAAGCATGGCGTATTACGACCATGTTTGTATTTATTGCTTTTCTGTGCAAAATATGCAAGCAAAATGTTTTCCAATATCTTCTTTTTGATTACACCAACTCAGAAAAACTTTACATAGATTTTCGTATGGTTCTCTTAATCTCGTATGTAAAATATCCAATTAGGCATGCTCGCTTTCTCTAGAATATTAGGTGGAGTATTTTGTATACAATTTTCACAAATCTTTTTACTTTCACTTCCATCGTTTAAATATTTGTACACAACATCAACAAAATTTGATATAACCAAATAACATATGTCAACTATCAAACGTAAACGTATGTAATCAAGGCTTCAGTATGTATTTTTCCAATATCATTCGTGTTTCGGACCGTAAACCGTATTTTTAATTATTTAAATAACTTTTATTAAAAATATTATTACATATTTTGGTTTTAGAAATATAATGGATTTGCATTAATGTGGATGCTGTTTCTTATGGCTATGGTCGCTTTAAGCATAGAGTAGTGTGACCACAATGTCAAATGTTTGTATTTTTTGCTTTTATGTGCAAAATACACAAGCAAAATGTTTTACAATATCTTCCTAACTTTATTTTCATTACAGAAAATCAAAACTTTGTATTAATTTAATATTAAATATCTAACTAAGCATGCTTGCTTCCTTTAAAATATTAAGTGGAGTATTTTGTACACTATTTTCACTATCGTTTTCACGTTCCCAATCCATAATATAAATATTTGTGAACAACAATAACAAAATTTGATATAACCAAATTGACGTATGTCAACTATCAAATTGTGTTTTCATTGGACCGTATTGTGTTGCCTACAAACGCAATTCTCAGTATTTTTGAATGCTTCATTCAGTATGTATTTTTTTAGTATCATCAGCGTATCGAATCGTAAACTGTATTTTTAATGCAAAAATAATGTCAAGATATCGTATAATTGAACTCAATATACACTTTTTTACACATGTGATTTGTATTCATATTTTAACACGCATTTGCGTGACTAAAACCTGCCATTTTACAACAAATGTAAATAATATAAATTATAATTGAAACATTGAGTTTATTTTGTTAATGCGTTTTAATGTAATAATATACGTTATTGAAATAATTATTAAAAGAGCCGTTCATAATTCTATTGTGTGTAGATGCATCCAATACTGCTTATTAAATTTATGATTTTAAATATTTTAATCATGTAGCAATGTGTACTACACCGGGTGACAACCAAAACACATACTCGCACATATTTTTTTTATTTGTCAACTTTTTAAATGAAATATTTATGGGTTAAAATATATTGCAAGTCTTTAATTTACCGCTAAAATTTTCTAAAATATTTTTTTTGCCGGTTTATAACATCTATTTAATATTTTTTAATAAAACACCCTGTATGTTTATTCACTTTTGGATTTGATTATGTAGAAGTTGTTAATATGCGTAAAAAAATGCTTAAACATATCTATATCACGACCAGCGCAGTTAGTTTTACTTTTAAATTTTTTATTAATATTAACAAATTATTAAAAATGTTTCCTACATTTTAAATTAATTTATAATAATAATGACATTACTTAATTTATAATAGATAATAATTACATAAATACTTGATGAGATAACGATAGTTACATAAATATGACTGGCTTGCCGTAAAATCCACAGTTTATAATTAATTATGTTGCTTATACTAGGTCTTGTTGTTCTCTCCGCATTATTTTATTTGTATGTTTTAAAACCGTACAATTATTGGCAAATTAGAGGTGTAAAATATGACAAACCTGTTATATTTTTTGGGTGCATGTGGGAATTTATGTTGCAGCGGATGGCATTATTTTTAAAAATAGACGAAATTTATAAGAAATTTGAAGGTGAAAGGTTGGTAGTTATTTAATACGTATTTCAGCCATGTTTGTTTAAATATTTTGTCTTTCAGATATTGCGGAATCTTTCAATTCCAAAAACCATTATTGTTGGTTAGAGATCCAGAATTGATTAAGGAGATTTGTATAAAACAGTTTGATTCGTTTGCACAGCATGATGATATTACCGATGAGGGTGTTGATCCATACTGGGGCAAAAATTTGTTTTCTAGTACAGGTAAAGCAATAAACAAATT
>JARJEC010060041.1:0-31772 GCA_030264575.1 Tachinus sp. AB-2021 | reverse complement strand
GAAAATTTTAATGTTATTTGTGCATAGGAATTCATTTAATCATAATAGCAGATTATTACTTTTATTTGTAGTTTGCAGACACACTCTAGGATGACGCCTTTATTTTTACCAACAGTGACGCACACCTTGGAAGCAAACTCATATTTATTGTGGCTCTTGCCTTTGGCTATGCACAAAGTTTACGCTTCGTGAAGGCTGTAAATTTTATTCTTGTCATTCTTGCGCTGATTCAGAATTCGGCTAAAAATATCTAATTTATCCTGGACAGCTTGCAATTGCAGGGCTTCCGCAGGTAATTTCCTCTTCAATTCCCAAAACAGAACTCTAGCTATGGTTTTTAAACGGCTGCGAGCTTTTACAGCCTTCTTCGCGTTTTTAATTCCCCGACTGAAATTGATGTTTCTTATCACCACTTTGAGCTCACGTTTGAAACTACGACGCCATTGAATTTCATAGTCCTTAGCCATCTTTCAGCAGCAGGCAAGAAGCTTGCCCAAAAGTTTTGAGTCTGTTGGAAAAATAATGTTTTTTTCTTGAACTGTCGTGTCCATCAACACTTCTTTTTCCAGAGCCCGTGCGCCGTGAAGCATCACCTAAGCCTAAAATATTTTTCCAACTCCTTCTTCTCCAATACGTTTGCGAAAACGACTCAGGTCAGACGAGGCGAAAAGCGCTTTCCACTGAAAAGAACGTTTACTGCAAAATGCCTGAAAATAAGGATTTTGAACCCATTGTTCCATCAGATGTTCATCACTGAGATTCTCCAGCTGTTTCAATATCAACAGCCCACACATCAGACGAATCGCTTTGGCCAGTCGACCGCCATCAGCGTAGTATGGCGTCAGTTCGGCCTCCAAAAATGACCAGGATATTTTTTGCCCAAGAAGCTTTATGGGTTTTGGGGGTTGAGATGCTCCAACAGCTCACCTCTCAATAAATTACCTTGACTAAAACCAGCACTCGGCGTCTTGATGGCTTCTCCTAACCGTTTTTTCAACCGCCTTTTAGCGCTTCTTCCTTCTTTTACGGTCATAATTATACCCCGAAAAACATCGTTTTAAACAATAAATACACAGTATTAAATACTTTTTAAGGACCGACTACTTAAGCACTCAGCGAGTAGCAAATGGCAAAAATACCAACAGCCCAGCACCACCACGAAAAAATAGAAAAATTATCTTGCTTGAGTAATTTTACCAGAAGTTTAAGAGCTAAGAAGCCAGAAATAGCAGCAGCCAAAAAGCCAAAAGCAAAATCAGAGCTTGAGAAATAGCTCTTTTCCAGCCCGTGCCGCAGCTCTAAAATCGTGGCCCCAATAATAGCGGGGATAGATAAAAGAAAAGAATAGCGGGCAGCCGTAACCCGTTTTAGCCCAGCAAAAAGACCAGCACAGATAGTAAAGCCGCTTCTGGAAAAACCCGGCACTATAGCCAAGCCCTGAATAGCCCCAATGATTAAAGCATCGCAGATATTCATTTGGCTATCATCACGTCCGTCTTGCCCCCTACGCCCAACCAAGCGGAGCAAAACCCCGGTTATTAAAAGCGCCGCCCCGACACTTAGAGGCGAAGTTAGCTGATCTTTTATAAAATCTTTAAAACTGAGGCCAATAATAGCAGTGGGAATACTCCCGATGAGAATTAAAAGGCCAAATCTGAAATCGGCTCTCTCATTGTATAGTTTTTTCATTCGTTTGGGGTTTATTAAAGCACCCGGTAAAAAACGTAGCTCTTTAATTAGGCATAAGAGACTTTTTCGATAAAATATAAAAACCGCTAAAAGAGTGCCAAGGTGTAAAACCACATCAAAGGCTATTTCCGTTTCTTTAAGGCCGAATATATTTTGCGCAATAATAAGATGCCCAGATGATGAGATTGGTAAAAATTCTCCCAAGCCTTGAATAAGGCCTAAAAGAATAGCCACAAGTAATATTGGCATGCTTCTCCTCGTGTTTATAAAAAATTACTGCAAATGAGAGCGGCGAGAAGGCGTTCGCTTCCCGGCCGAAGCGCTAGCGATTATAAGATATTGCGGCGGATCAATGCCCCTTCGAGGCTAGGTTCCGGTGAAGTGTTCAGAAAAGGCTAAGGCAATGAGGCCGATGGTGCGTCATCGTGTTTAACATTTATCTTAGGCAGGAAGTAATAAATTATTTTCCCGCCTAAGATGATTAATTTCTGTATTTGACGGCTTAACATTTAATGAAAAAGGACGTTGAGCCGAGGAAGCCTTGGAGAGGCCTTATTCTTTTGCTCGTTCTAGATATTCTCCGGTGCGGGTGTCTATTTTTAGAAAGTCGCCTTCATTTATAAATAAAGGCACCTGAACTTCAAGCCCGGTGGAAAGGGTGGCCGATTTAGTAGCGCCAGTGGCTGTATCGCCCTTAAGGCCCGGATCACTTTGGATCACTTCAAGGTTAACGGTAGTGGGGAAATCGAGGCCTATGGCTCGACTCTGAAACATGTTAATTATTAGATGAGTATTTTCCACTAGATAATATTTATCATCACCGACATTATCTTCAGTTAGATGGATCTGCTCATAAGTAGCTTCATCCATGAAAACATAGCCGTCTTTTGGATCATGATAAAGGTATTGAACATTTTTTTCTTCAAGATCTGGTTTTTCAAGCTTTTCACCTGAGCGGAATGTTTCTTCTAAAACCCGCCCTGTCACGAGGTTTTTCATTTTGGTTCTAATAAAAGCTCCGCCTTTACCTGGCTTTACATGCAAAAAATCAACAATAATGTAAGGTTCACCTTTAAATTCGACTTTAAGGCCCTTGCGAAAATCACTGGTTGAATACATAAATTAAGTCTCCTCAAACTTAGCCCTTAAGGGGCATTACACCGCCGGCAGACCAAAGTTTTAACTTGGCTCAGCAGGGAAGTAAATTAATTTTCTTCTCACAAGGGCTTGGGCAATGTTAGAGTGCCAAGTTAAGAGCTTCGTTACTTTTGTGCAAAGCTCCCCTGTAGAGCGGAAATTCATAATATACCAAGCAAGGGTAATCCCGCAAGCTTAGTTTAAAATAAATCACGGCAGCTCAGGGGGTTCCTTGGGTTCTTTTCGTTCGTTTATATCTGGTTCGTCAGCAAGGCGGTAAATAGTTTCCCCGGGCCGGACGAGACGCAGTTTTTTCCTTGCCTCATCTTCCACATAGGCTGGATCATTTTGAAGGCGTTCAAGTTTCTGTTCTAAAATGCGATTTGCGTCTTCTAAGGCTTCAATTTCTGTTTCTATTTTTTCTTTTTCTTTTTTCAATTTATTATTGCTAATAAATCCATCGCTTGAAAAAAATAAATATAATAAGAGAAGCAGAGCCAAGACTCCAGCCAAAATAAAAAGCATCCGCCCAGTAAAACGGCCTAGGCTGCTAATTAAGCGACTAAAAAAGTTCATTTTTTCTGGATTTTCGGAAGCTTGGCCCCGAACATCCGGATCATTTTTTATCATTCGCTATCCTTGCCTTTTTCATGACTGGCGGCAAAAACAACCCGGTTAAAACCTTCTTGGCGTAAAGTATCCATGATTTTTATAATTGAACCGTAAGCGACAGCTCGGTCGGCTTTTACTACAATAACAACCTCATTGCCGCTAGCACCTGTTTTTTCCAGATGGAAGGGAAGATTTTTCATGTTGGTGACTTGGTCTTCAAAATATATATCACCATCTGCGGTGACGCTGATTTCTAGCCTTTCGCTGTGTTGAACATGAACATTGGCGTTTTGCTCTACCCCAGGCAGGCTAAGCTTTAAACCGGGCAAAACTGAAAATTGGGCTGTTACCATAAAAAATAAAACCAGTAATAAAATAACATCCACTAAAGGAGTGAGGTTTAAGTCAGGCAAATTTTCCTTGCCTTTATCTTTTATGAATTTCATATTTATTTTCCGTGGGAGGATAAAGCTTCAAGCAGGTCAGACGAAAGGTCTTCAAGGTCTGAAATAAAATTATGGGCTCGACTGAACAGGGCCCGGTGTAAAACCAATACAGGTATAGCTATGCAAAGGCCCGTGGCTGTGGTCAGCAAGGCTTCAGAAATGCCCCCTGCTAAAAGGCCGGGGTTGCCGGCTCCATCGGCGGCAATAGAGTGGAAAGCGTTTATCATGCCTGTAACTGTGCCTAAAAGCCCTAGAAGTGGGGAGATCGTGGCTATGAGGTAAAGAGCTCCCAGTCGAGCGGTGAGAAGCCCGGCTTCTTTGCGCCCGGCATCTTCCATGCCGTCTTTAAACAGCTCTCTAGGGCGTCCCCCCAGCTTAAGCCCAGCGTTTACGAGGCGCGCTGCAGACGTATCATTATCTTGGCATAGAAAAGCCATCTCGTCAAAGCGGCGCTTTTCCAGGAGATTGTTAGCTGAAATTAAAAACGTAAGTGGAATTATGCGGCTGCGCCTTAGGGCCCAAAAGCGTTCGATTACCAAGCCAAGAGCGACTAGGCTGCATAAAAGCAAAGGATACATAACCCAGCCGCCGCTTTTCATAAGATTTAGAAATAAACTCATTTTAATGTTTGTCCCAGCCTAAATTATTATTTTAATCACGCAAGGCTCTAGTGGCCTTAGCATTTTCAGGATCAATCTTTAAGACGTTTTGATATGCTTCTTTAGCTTTATCTTTTTTACCTGCCGAAGAAAGCATATCAGCAGCTCTTAACCAGGCTTTGGCTGCATCGGCCTCTTTAGTTCTTGCCGCAATTTGCCATAAACTTTCAGCCGCTTCTTCGGTTTGGTTTAATTTTATTTGAGCTTTGTAGAGTTCTTCCCAGCCCCTGGATTTATCACTTTGAATTTCACATAGTTTTTTTGCGGCTTCAGCATAGCCTTGCCAATCTTTAGCATTTTCTAAAGTATTAAAAATTAAGGATAAATATATTTTATCAGAAGGGTTGAGCTCATACAGCAGCATAGCTTCACGGATTATATCTGCTCTGGAATTTTGGCGCTGGTAAGCTAATAAAAGATATTTTCGAGCAGATATATCTTTTGGAGAAATCTCCAATGCCTGCTTGAAGGCTTCAATGGCTTTGGCCCAGTTCTTCTGTTCAAAGTAGGCTACCCCTAGATTGTAAGGTATTATTTCATTTTTTGGGTTTTTTTGGGCCAAAATGCCGTATTGTTCTATTAATGTTTTTTTATCTGATATTTTATCTAAAAAATTAATATAACTTATACGAATATCGAAGTCATCCGGGTTTCGTTTTATTAGCTCTTCATACTGAGCTTTAGCTTTATTATTTTGTTTATCTTTGGCTAAAGCATCGGCTAAGTTTTTACGGTAGTCGATGTTGTTTTCTTCAAGGGAGACTATTTTTTCTAGATAAGTGATATACGCTGCGTTATCTTTTTCTAAATGGGCCAAACGAGCCAAGTTGGCTAGAATATTAAGGTCCTTTGGCTTTATTATTAAAGCTTTTTGATAAGCATCTTTAGCTTGAGAATATTTATTTTCTTTAAATGTAATTTGCCCTATAATTTTATAGATATTGGCTTTCGCCTCTCCATCCGGCAATTTTTCACCCAAAATACTTAAAGCTTCAGCCTTATTTTCTTGATTTTTACCAGTTTTGATATAAACAGAAGCTACCTCGCTCCAGACTTTTGCGGCTTGGTCAGAGGTGACAAGTTGATTAAGTTTTTTTAAATAGTTAATTTCTTTATCTGTGTCACCACTTAAATAATAAAGGCCAGCTAAGCGGGTAATATAGTATGTTTTCTCTTCATCTTTTGCTTTTAATAAAAGTTTTTCAAAAGTTTTTGCCGCTTCCGAGTGTGCGCCACTTTTGGCCAAGGCTTCCGCCAGCCGTTGCCGGTAAGATTTAAGAGCTTCACTATCATTGTTTGATTCGGCTTCGCTAACTAAGCGCTCTAGCACGTCGATCAAGCGTTCAGTTTTATTTTCTGCCTCATAGAGGCTGGCCAGTTGCATTAAAATTGTTTCGCCGCCTGAAATATTCTGGGCAATGATATTTTCATAAAATGCTGCAGCCTGAGCTGCGTTTTCTTGCCCTAATTCGTTAAGAGCTACAAATAGTTTATTGCGACTTGTATTTTGTGTTGGGTCAAGCTGGTAAGCTTTTAGATAATATTCCGCTTTTATAATCGGGTCTTTAGCTACATCGCCTCGGGCAATAAAGTCTAAAACTGAATAGCGCGATAAAATTTGAAATTCAGCGACCTGCTCTTTTTTATCACTAACAATTATATGTATTTCCTGAAGATCTTCAAAATTTTCTTCAGGCATAAGTTCATGGGTGCTTGCTAAAGTTCCATTACTTATAGCTTTTATGTCTATTTCTTTAGAACTAAGTTTAAGATCATAATTATGCCAGCGGTTCGTGCTTAATTTACTGATGCCAAAACGTTGAGCCGGGTGAATTTCAATAGAGCTATTGGGTGGAAGGTCAGTTAGATTATTGCCTATAATCAGACTTAAACTTTCTATTTCTAGACTTTTAGATTGAAAACGAGCAAAAAACTTAGCTACGGATTCAGGGGCTACAAAATACCACAAGCCAAGGCCTACGATTAAAGCGCCTAAAAGACCCAAAGCATAGGTTAAAAAATTTGAGCCTGAACCTCCAAGTGTATAATTAGGCTTATAATCTTCTAAATGCGTCATAATGCTATCCAAGCTTATCTAGTTATATTAAAGGTGAGCAGCCAATTAATCATTTCCAGCTTGATTCGAAAGTTAATCGCCGACATTTTAGCAGCGTAATGAGAGCAAGGTGCGGATGTAATTTCTTAGGAGCCCAAGCCCCTGAAAAGAGGTTTTATAAAGTTTTAAAGCGAGGGAGCTTTGTCCCCGTAGAGGCAATATGAAGCTGAAATGTAAGTTTTAGGAGCGATTCTCTTCGAAAATTAAAATTGCCTCATAAATTTAAATAGCCCTGCTGTGACACTAAAATGCCAAGGATAAAATTTGCCGCTACATATTACCTTATATTAAGCATAATATGCTATCATGTAACTATAATAAATGCTAGCTTTTAAACGACGATAATTCAATTAATTAATGCTATTAATTTATAATACCCCTTCATTTATAATAAAGGGCTTTAGAAAGAACAAGTAAATGATAATTTTATAAAGTTTATTTTTAAATATCTTATTGTGCTGAAGAGGTAATAAATTAACTTTCCTCCGAATTTAAACGAATTTAAGACATTGAGGCTACGCAATCCCCCTTCGGAGTCGGAGTTGTCGTGTTCTTTTGAGCTTGGCATTGACTTTTAAGAAGATTCATATATAATTTTCTGGCGCTTAAGTGAAATATTTATTCGCATTAGGTATGAGGGCGATTAGCTCAGTTGGATAGAGCGTTAGCCTCCGGAGCTAAAGGCCGCGCGTTCGAATCGCGCATCGCCCACCAAATTTTTATAATAAAGGCTACAGCTATTAAGCTTGTAGCTTTTTATATTTAGCGGCATAAATGAGCTTTAAGTCTCTCGTATTTTTTATAGTGATGTTTGCGTAAACCCGCCCATAACTCGCCTAAACGGCTCAAACAAACTGCAGGAGTGAGATTTAAGGTTTGTGGAATTCTAAAAATAAAGTAGATATTTAGATAGATTAATTTATCTCCTCCTCGCTGCGGACACCTGCTTAAGGAGAGACTTTGCAGCGCTTTTTTATCTTAAATTTTCCAGCCAGGCTTCCAGTTTACCTTCTCTTAGTTCTTCTATATTTATTCTTGGAGCTTTTAATTTTTCAGCCAAGTCCCTTGTTAGCTTGAAATCATTATAGGCCCCACGGTCAGTATCTATTAGTAAAAAGCGCACATTGGGATCTTCAGCCATTAAAGAACTTATGCTTAATGCCTCCTGCCAAGGATTAGCGCCTTTATCCAAGGGGATATTGGGGCGACCATCCGTCATTAAAATAACATAGGGGTTTAGGGCTGGGTCTTTGGCTTGCTCTACGCGCAATAATTTTTGAGTCATGAATAAGGCTGCCGCTAGTGGGGTTTTGCCGCCTGAAGGAAGCTCTGAAAGCAATCGGGCAGCTAGATCTGGGCTGTTGGTTGGTGGAAGAAGCATCTCGGCCTTAAGTCCATAAAACGCTATAAGCGCTACCCTGTCCCTTTTTTGATAAGCCTCGGATAAAAGGGCTAAAACAGCGGCTTTAGCTTCTTCCATTCTATAAAGTGTGCCTATGGAACCAGAGGAATCAACCACAAAAATAACTAAGCGCCCAGTTTTTTGCCTATAGACTTTTTCTCGGAAGTCAGAAGGCTTAAGAACTAAAGGCGATGAGGTGATTAGTTCACTTTCTGGCCGAGGCGCTAGTGAATCTAAGACATTGTGATAGCGCAATGCCTCTTCGGGGCAAGGCTTTGCGCCCTCGTTTATATTTTGTTTGCGTCGGGCTTGATAAGGAGCGGCAGCCCTAAGTGTAGCGAACAGAGATAAGGGCCTTCCCATTCGCCTAGCTGTGGTTCTATAAAAGCGCCCTATGGCTTTGTCGGTTTCTCGGCTTGAGCGGCGGCCACTTCTCCCTCGAACACCAACTTCTCGGCGGCTTTGAGGGCTTAGCACTTGAAAAGATTCACCGGTTTTATAAATAGTAACTATTGATTCTTCTTCAGAAAAATCTTTTTCCTGATCTCTTATTTCTGGGGGTATTTCTTGGCTGTTGGAAAGATAAATGGGCTCAAAAAGCTTAGGGCGCCCATCTTCCTCGGCTTTTTCCACCAAAGCTATTTTAACTTTTAGAGCTTCTTTAGCTGGGGCTGGCCTCCGGCGTGAAGGTAAAATTAAATCAGCAATATCAAGGACTATTCTTGGGCTCAGCTCGTTTTGGCTCAGCAAGGCCGCCTTAGCTCTGGCGGTTTTAGCTAAAGCTAGGTCGCCTCGATGCCCAGCCACTCGTTCGCTTATAACTAGGTGGCTGATTAAAGCTTGGGATTCCTTAGAAAAGACAATATCTTTAAGCCTGTTTCTGGAATCAGCAATTAAGCGGCGCAAGTTTTCACTTTGAAGAGCATATTGCCTTCTAAATGCGCTAGGGTCTTTTTCAAAAGCTAACCTACGGCGGACTACCTCGGCTCTTAGCTGTGGCTTGCTCTCACCTTTTAAATAAAGCTGAAGAGAAAACCGGTCGGCTAATTGGGGGCCTAGCTGCCCTTCTTCAGGGTTCATGGTGCCCAATAAGGCGATATTAGCTGGGTAAGAAGCTGAAATACCGTCTCTTTCCAAATACACTCGGCCAGTGCTGGCGGCATCTAAAAGTAGATGGGCTAGGGATGTTTCTAAAAGATTAACCTCGTCAATATAAAGCAAGCCTCCATTACATTCACCAAGTATGCCCGGTTTCATCAGGAGGCGGCTATTTTTAAGGGTGCCTTCCCAATCCAGCCCCCCTAAAAGTCTATCTTCAGTCACGCCTAAGGGCACAGTGCGGAAGGGTGAGGGGCTTTCAACACTTTGGAGTTTTGTTTTTTTTACATTTTCATTGCAATTGAAGCAAAAGGCAGCAGGTTCATCAGGGCGGCAATGATAAGGGCAATCAGCAACGCTTTTATTTGAGGGCAAAATTTCAGCCAGTGCTCTGGCGGCAGTGCTTTTAGCAGTGCCTTTTTCACCTAAGAGCAATAAGCCCCCAATCGAGGGGTCCACAGCTAAAAGCATCAAAGCTTCCAGCATGCGCTCCTGCCCGACTATGGCTGCTAAAGGATAGGTTTTATAATTTTGAGGCATAAATATAAAATTGTTCTTTCAAACTCCACTAGGGAAAAGATGGTGCACATCGAAAGCGCCGATGAACAAGTGGCGCCTTTGCTGAGCAATGATTTTATTATTACCCTCCCCGAAGGGGTGTTGCATAGCCGTAATATCTTAGAATCGCTAGAGTCTCGGCCGGAAAGTGAAATTACCGCCTCCTCACCACTTAGTTTATTTGCTAGTTTTATTTTGAGATAACTATATAAATAAGCGACGTCATGAAAGTTATTTCATTAATTATTTTCCACTGTTAAGTGATGCCTATTAGCTGGGCAACAGTGAAGTTATTTTTTTAAATAATCCTTCCAGGGTAAGGGGTTAAGATCTGTTAATGGGTCGGGCGGCGGGTTAAAATCTGGAACACGTTTATAAGTAAATGTTCCCATATCTCTGCTTTGAACGAGGGTGTCAGAGTCTTTAATTTTGTATTTACGATTCTCTTTATATTCACGTAAATCATCTATACCTCTTGAATAATCCAGAAGTGTATATGTGAGGGTAAACTCTTCATTTTTACCCCGCTCAAGGGTGGTTCGGTGAGTAAGAAGAAGAAAACCGTCTTCTTTAAACACAAAAACAGTTACACGCTTACCCGTAACCCAGAACACTTCAATTAGACTTGAAGCGCTTTCTCTCACTTTCTCAAACTCTTTTTCGTGGCCTGGCACTGGGGAGCTTGTCGCAAAGTCAATTTTCCAAGCATTCTTGTCAATGACAGACACGACGTCATTGGCTAAAGCGATGCTGCTGGGTAGGAAAAGATATGCAATAAACAATGATAGAATAATAGGCCGAACTATTAGAGTTTTATAAGTCGTGGGTAGTTTTTTAGCCATTAATATTTAAAGACCTCTCTTAAACTTCACTATAACAATCTGAGGTGAGGGGGCGATAAATTAACTGCTCGGCCGAGACCTCAGTTAATCTAAGACATTGCGCAGAGCAATGCCCCTTCGGGGCGTTGCTCTGCGATTTTTAATTTAGTTTGTCAAATTTACCTTCAACAGCGTTTTTTCCAAAAATAAATTTTGCTTGATTATTTTAATAATGTTCAAATTTGTCTAGGTTTTTTAGAAATAAAATACAAATAATATGTTTTAAAGTTGCGGCGCACTGTTTATCGCAAGCCTGAAAATGTTCAGCATTTTAAATTTTTAACAAACAACTTTCATTTGGCTATAAAAATAATAGCTGATATTTATAAAGAATACTGCCTTGTTAAACTGTTTTTATTGGCGTTTCCATTACTTTTGCAGAGCTACTGAATCAGAAACGCCAAAAAATATTTTAATTAATTATAGCCCACCCGTTAGGTGATATATTTTAGCCGGACAATAGTGAGTGGCTTTATATGTTTTCCTTCTTGGAGGCAGTAAAAATTAAGCTTGCCCCTAATTTAAGATGGCTGCCATCATTGAGGGCAGCTTGCCTATCTTCCCTTGAATATTCAATTTTAACATTTTCTTCACCAGCTAGTTCAGCCAGCGAAAGCATATACTCTTCCATATGCTCTACGGCTAAGTTTACCAGCGTCTCTATAGAGCGCCCACTAATAACCCGCTGTGGCAAAAAAAGGCGGTAGCCGGAAAAATTAGCTAAATTATGAATTTCTACTTGTCGGCTTAAATGAACTGGTGAAGCCGCCGCTCCGACTGCGCTGGCAACATCATAAACAGAAGGAGTTAAAGTTTTACCTGAGATATTACGGCTCAAAAAAGGTGTTAAAACAGGCGCTGGCGCACCAAGCATAATGAGGGGTTGAGGCATTTCTAGGCTCACTTTAATATGCCCACACTCTTTTAAGCCCAGTTGAGCGGCGAATAGGCCATCTTCTTCAAAATCTTCAGCCCTATAGTTTAAGCCATCTTTTTCAAAAGCGTGGCGGGCAATTAAGCCTGCCATTTGGCGGCCAAATTCATCTAGCACTAGGCGGGCAACAGCTTCAGGGTCAAGCTGAAAAGGGCGCCCTAATAAAAAAGCGCCTAACTCAGAGGCTTCTCGAGAGCCATCATGATACATCCCTAAAATACGCATGGCATCGGTCGGGGTGAAGGCTGATATTAAAATTGAGGGGTGTTCAACCCCTTTAATTCCAATAAAATGATGAGAGCCTTCAAAAGCTTCTTCAGTAAATTTAGCCATTGAAAATGGTAATTCGCGTTTCATGGCCTCGATAATAGCTGCTTCATCTTGAGATAAAGAAGAATCCGGCGGTGTGCCCGGCAGAAAGAAATATCCCGCTACAGTCGAGGGTGTTCTTTGTGTTTTTTGATATTTTAAGGTATCCACTATGTGGGGCCAGCGCTTAGCTAGACGGCATAAGGGGAATACCCGACGGGGCCCTAAAACGGCTCGGCCTTTATCTATTACCGCTAGACTGTCTCCGCCTAAGGCTTTAGTGCGTGTTTCCACAGCCATGGTCATGGTTTCCCAAGTGCCGACTTTGGCCCCATTGGGGTTTACAGCCGGAAGGCCATCTCTAAGTAAAGCGAGATCGCTGGTAGTGCCCCCCACATCAAGCACCCAGAGATCACGTTCATGGGGTTTTAAAAAACCGCGAGAGAGCAAACGGGCTCCGACTAAACCTGCTGCTGGCCCTGAAACCACAGTTTCAATAGGTTTTTCACGGGCCCAAGCTTCACTTACTAGGCTGCCATCGCCTTTAACTACCATTATTTTAGCTGAAAGACCGGCCTTAAGTGCAGAATTGTGGACAGCATCCAACAGGTTGCCTATGATTATGAGCAGGCCAGCATTAAGCGCAGCAGTGGCAGCCCGACGCATGGCATCTAGGCGGCCTGTAAGATCCCGCCCCAAAGTGACGGATTTCTTTGAAAGGGTTTGGATAAGCTTTGAAGCTTCCATCTCATGTGAAGGGTTTTTTACGCTAAAAAAAGCAGAAACAGCCCAAGCACTAACGTCGTTTTCAAGTTTATTTATGGCTTCAAAAAGAGCGGAAGTATCTAAGGGAGTGCTTTCTGAACCGTAGTAATCGTGCCCCCCATTTATAAAAACAGGAGAAACCATCGGAAGCGATGAAAGAAGTTTTCTAATCTCACTTTGCTCCTCATCATATCCAATGAGGATAAGCCCCACTCGGCGCCCTTTATTTTCAGCAATGGCATTGGTTGCCAAAGTGGTGGAAAGGTGAATTCTATCAATACTTGCGAGGCCGCCTGGCAGATCCATTTTAGCAATTTTAAAAAAAACTTCTGAAATGCCTATGGATAGATCGTGGTGGGTTGTTTCTGCTTTAGCACTTAAAACAACGGAAGACAAATCAGGGTCAAAAACCACTGCGTCGGTGTGGGTTCCTCCGGTATCTATGCCTAAATAATATTTTTTATTTTTCATTTTTTATATTACCCCTATTCATTCAAGTGCTACGTTCAGCCTTAATTAAACATTGTTTCAGCTTGTAAGTGATTTCTTCTTGCTTCTTCAGTATTTTTATTGAGCCCAGAGGGGCATTGCTCCGTCACAATGGCTTAAATTCACTGCTCTTATCTCCTTGCTTAAATTTAGCTTTTTGATAATATCAAAAAAATGGAATAATTGGCTTCAACTCCCAAATCGCTAAATATAAAACAAAGGCGAAGAGCCCCCGAGCCGTAAGATAATCTAGCTACCTTTTTTTTGCCTAGGCTAAGCAAAGATTAATCTTATAAGCAGAAAAACTTAAGTTTTTTACCTAAGTCCTAGCCTAACTCATAAAAGCATTTAATTAATTTATTCGTAAGCAATTTTTGCTGATACAATATCTTTAGGCTTTGAAATTTCATTCAAATTTTCCTTGGCAGCTTTGACAGCTAAGCAGTAGTGGGCCTGATTTTTGAGAAGACCGCAAGTTTTTTATTAACGTATTATTCCAGATATCGGCCAAAGACTGTGAGGCAATATTGCCCATTACTAAAGAGAGGCCAGAGGCGTCGCAGCAGGGTAAAACATCACCATTATGTCGTAACAAAAGCCTTTTACTTGCTTGGGCGCAAGGGCCAGACGGTGCTTGTTCGATTTTTACTTCAGGAAAATCTGGTGGAGCTGCGCTCTCATAACGGCCATAAGTTTGGATTGAAAAAAAATCTGCCACATCGTGCCAGCGTTCTAAAAAAGCGTCTAATTCGTGCTCGTTTAGGGCTGTCCGACAAAAACTGAGCCTCACGAGAGGCAATACCCGCCCCAAGCTCCGTCTCAAGGCAAGAAAATTTTCTATGTTGGCGGTAAGAGTTTTAAAATCAGAGCCGATGCGCATTTTATCATAAGTGTTTTCTGTGGCGGCATCCACACTTATCATAAGTTTAGTTAAACCGGCTTTCATTAAAGCCAAGCTTTTTTTTTCATTTAATAATAAACCGTTGGTATTGAACATGATATCAATAATACCGCTCTGCCTCGCTTGAGCTATTATTTCAGGTAAATCATCTTCTAGAAGCGGCTCCCATAAACCGCCAAAGCCAAGGGCTTTTTGCCCGGCGTAAACTCCCTCTTTAATTTGTTCTACTATGAATTGAGGGTTTAAGTTTTTTGAGGAGTCTCCGTAGGCAGAACGTTTTTCATCAGGAAGGCTCATAAGGCAGAAAGGGCAGCGCAGGTTGCACTTAAACTTCATTTCATAATCAACGTGTATAGGAAAAGAAGGTAGATTTTTAAACGCTTTGGCGTCATCCCACATCCGTCTATATTCCAGATAGGCTGGGCCTATTTCTTGAGCTATTATTTTATGGGGGTCAAGTTTTTTAGAAACAAGCTTCGAAACTTTACGGGAATCACTGTATATGAATTTTTTTTTATGCATTTCTATCTAAGCCCCAAATGGGCATTGCTCCGCCGCAAGGTCTTAGATTCACTGACATCTCGTCCGAGTAGTGAATTCATTGCCCCCCTCACCTCTCGGATATACTTAAAACAGCATCCAACAAAGCCCAAGCTGCTGCAAATTTAGGCCTTAGGCTAATTTCATTTTTTTGGCCATCTTTAAAAATAAGAGTAAGCCTATTATTTTCTGAGGCAAAAGCGCTTTCCGAGCCTCCGGCTTGATTGGCGGCAAGTAAGTCAAGTTTTTTATCTTTTAATTTTTCTTCTCCGCGGAGCTCAAGCTCTGAATCTTCAGCAGCAAAGCCGACATAAATTTGCTTATCATTTCGTGGTAGAGATTTTAAAATATCAGGGTTGGCCTCAAGATTTACAGCGGGAATTCCGGCATTTTTTTTAATTTTCCCCAAAACTCGTTTAGGTTTAAAATCAGCGGGCGCTGCGGCCATTATCAGTGTTTGAAAATCTATTTTTTGCAAACACTTGAGCATATCATCGGTGCTTTCAACATTATAGCGGGTAAAAGCGGGAAGAAGAGGCGATGGGGCCACCAGCGGCCCGCAGACGAGTTTTACCTCAGCGCCCCGGAGCCAAGCCGCTAAGGCCAAATCAAGCCCCATTTTACCTGTAGAGCGGTTGGCCATGAAACGAATGTCGTCCCAAGGTTCTACGGTGGAACCAGCGCTCACAAGCACGCTTTGCCCTTTAAAATCGTTGGGGCCCAATGCCCTAGCTACACTAAGGGCAATAGAATCCAAAGGGGCTAGGCGTCCATCTCCAATTGCTCCACAGGCTAAAAGCCCACTTTGCGATTGGATAATTTCCACGCCTCGTTTGTTTAATGTTCTTAAATTATCACAAGTAGCCGCAGATGCCAGCATTTTGCTATTCATGGCTGGAGCCGCCAGCTTGGGGGCGGTGGAGGCTAAAAAAAAGCAGGAAGCATAATCATCGGCTAGACCGTGAGCCATTTTAGCTAAAAAATTAGCAGTGGCCGGAGCCACAAGCACGGCTTCCGCCCAATCGGCTAAAGCAATATGCTCAATCTCAAATTGTGGGCGGGACCACATGTCAAGATAAACCGGTTGCCCGGTAAGCGATTCAAAACTTAATGGAGTAATAAAGCGTGCGGCATTTTCAGTTAAAACAGCTCTTACTGAAGCCCCGGCCTTTATCAACATGCGGGCTAACTCAGCGGCTTTATAGGCGGCTACCCCACCTGTGACTATAAGGGCTAGGCGTCGCCCCGAAAGGCTTTCTAAAGGCGAAGCGCAGCTTTCAGCAATAGGAAAGGGAGCCTTCAAAGAGAGAGATGAGCCGGCGGGCACAAGTAGTTCCTTTTTTATAGTTTTTATAACCCCAAGAGGCAGCCTGACGTAGGGCTTGGCCAGAGGTAAAAACAGGCTAGGTATTTAATCTGTTTCTCGGCTAAGCCGTTGTTTAATCATTGGCCGCCCAGTGGGTCAAGGCCTTTTTGCTTTTGCTCTTTGGCGCTTACATTAATTTCAACTTCGGTTTTCATCCAGCCTTCGCTTACGCTTATAGCGGCTGATCTTGGGTTTTTACTGAAAATCAATAATTGTTTTTCGCCGTTGTCAAATTCTCCGTCTTTTACCCAGCCTTTTTGAGCCATCACTTCGCGGTAATAGGATATTACCGCACTTTTTTCTATCCGCCCTGAACTTCTCATAATACCTACTCTGCCAACAGGATGCTCATAAACTTGGCTTTCTTTTTCGTCAATTACAAGCTCAGGCGGAACCGGAACATCAGGAAACATAGACAAGACCGGCGCTTGTTGTTTTTGAGGGAAAAATAAAGAGCAACTGGAAATAGCCATTAGAGCTGTCAGGGAAAGAGATAATAAAAGAGCCGAAACAACTTTTTTCATCAGTTAAACTCCCCTTAAAGCTTTCAAAGTAAAGCCTTTTGCAAACGTTAAGTCCGCTTAGGCGCTTTGTTTGGTAATTATTTAGCCCCTGTGGGGCATTTGTGTAGCTGGCTGATTTAAGGAAGTGATTAACAGCTTCCAAGTTCGCCTCATTGCGGCTTCAATGATCCCGCACTGTGACGTAAGTCGCCAAAGATTTCAAATCATTTAAAACTGACGTGGGTGGAAAACAAGCCAAAGCTTTTATTGCTTCAGAAATAAGTTCATTCGCTTTTTCTTTAGCTGATTGCACGCCGCCCGCTAAGTATACAAGTGAGTTTATTTCTTTGTGTTCAGCGGCACTTATTTTACTTTTGCTGGCTAGTTCACATAAGCGGGCCCGCTTGTTTCCACTTAGGGACTCTCTAGCTCTAATAAGAGGTAGAGTGATTTTGCCCTCATCCAGATCATGCCCTACTGGTTTTCCAAATTTGTCTTCATTTCCTTGATAATCCAAAATATCATCGGCAATTTGAAAAGCTAGGCCAAATTTACATCCATATTCAGTGGCAGCTTTAAGCATGTTCTCTGGGACACCAGCTAAAACAGCTGCAGTTTTGCAGGAACTTTCCATCAAAGCTGCTGTTTTGCGGAATATAATTTTAAAATAATCGTCTTCACTTAGCTCAGCATTGTGGCGTGCTTGAAGTTGAAATAATTCGCCCAGACTTAAAGCGCTAACAACATCTGATAAGATTTTAGCGCATTGAAGGTTCCCTGTGTCTACCCCTAGGTTGGCTGCTTTAGCCAAGAGGTAGTCTCCGGCCAAAATAGCTTCAGGCACACCAAAGTTTAAGTGAGCCGCTTTTCTTCCTCGTCTTAAATCCGCCACGTCAATGATATCATCGTGCAGGAGAGTAGCCATATGAAGAAATTCAAAGGCCGCACTTGTATTTAAAGCTGGCTTATCCAAAGGCTTATCAAAGGCTTTCCACATAAGGCAAAACAATAGGGGGCGAAGCCTTTTTCCTCCTCCTTCAAAACTATAATTACTTATGTGAGCTACCACGTCTTCATCCAGCTGGATAAGATCCAGCATAGCATCATTAATTTTTTTAACCAATGGAGACAAAGTACTTAATATATCAGCCATCTAAATAATGCACCTTAAGGCTTTGCGGTGATTGGGCAATAATATTGCCCCAAGTAAGTTTAAAATTGTTTCTGGGCTTGCTGTTGGCTTGAAACAAGGCCCGAAGGAATTAACCGCTACATAACCTTGAGGCTTAAATACACATTAACGGTTTATTATAGCGGACAATTAAGCGTATGTCTATCTGAACAAAGCAATTTTTAACGGTGGGCCTATTAATTCATTTATTGGGAGCACCGTTTAAAAACGGCGCAAAAGGGCTAGGCTCTCTATATGGCTTGTGCGGGGGAACATATCGAAGGCCATCAGTTTTTCTAAATTATAACCCAACGATAAAAAAGCAGGTAAGTCTCTTTCTAAAACCGCTGGGTGGCAGGCCACATAAATAATCATCTCTGGGTTCAACTTACTTAAAAGAGGGGCAAAATTTTTTGCACCACTTCTTGGTGGATCAAGGATCAGTAGCTTAAATTGTTCAGCTTTTTTTACAAGTTTTTCAATGGTTTTTTCGCTGTCTCCGCAAATAAACTTGAAATTGTCTAAATTTTTCCCATTTTCTTTAGCTGATTCTGCCGCCAAGGGCGACTCTTCAATAGCAGTAAGAAAAAAACCTTTTTTAGCTAAAGGAATGGAAATATTACCCATGCCCGCATAAAGATCAAGAATTTTGCTATGCTTAGGCAGCTTCTCAGCTTCGTTTATGATTTTTTTTACCATTAATATGTTGACAGGCGGGTTAACTTGTGTAAAACCGCCTGGCTTAACTTTTAAGTTAAAATTCCATTCTGGCCAGAAAGCAGCGCTTAGTTTTTCCGCTTTTCCCTTTGATATTTTAATAAAATCAGAAGAACGGTGAGTTCGTGCATAAATAATGCTTTCTGTTAAATTATGTTTCTCTAAACTGCTGGCTAAACCATCTAGCGCCTGTAAAAAATTTATTCCTAAACTTGGCTTTTCGCTTTTATCACGAAAAGCAGGTCTACGCCCTGAGGGGGCATTGCGAAGCCGTAATGCCTTAGATTCAATAGTGCATCGGCTGGGAAGTGAAGTTATCGCCTCCTTACCACCTTGATAGCGTCGTTGAATTTTTGCTGGGGGAGGGCTGAAGCAAATAGCCTTTTTTGTGTTTGAAAGAACGTCTTTAATAAGGCTTACTTCCACTTCTTCGCCGGGGCCTGGGAGGCAGTTAGCATTTTCTTTTGCCCAGTTTTTCACTAAGGGCAAAAGTTCCATTAAAGCAGGGTCTAAAAGGCGGCATTCCGATATTTCTACAATTTCCCGTTGTTTGGTAAAAAAACCCAAGCGAACTTGTTTTGTTTTATCCAGCCCTAAATGAAAAATAGCCCTGTTGCGGTAATACTCATGAATAGGAGATTCAATCAACTCAATTTTAATCTTAAAATCATTGGCCAGACGGCTTAACGCCGCCTCAGCTTTTAAAGCCAGCGCTTTTGTAGGCTCTACGTGCAAAAAATCGCAGCCTCCGCAGTGCCCGGCCAGCGAACAATCTAGCTGACGACGTATGGGCGAGGCTTTTAAAATTTGGCTTGCCACAGCTCTTTTGTGCCCACGTTTTTCTTCATTTATTTTTGCTAAAATTTTTTCACCAGGTAAAGCGCCAGGCATCATAATGGCCTCACCATTATGGTGGGCTAGCCCCAAGCCGCCGGATAACAGTTTTTCAATATTTAGTTCAATTTCGCCTAAAGCGGTATCATTGTGGCTGCTTAACATATGTTTTGATAAAAGCTTCATAATTTTTGTCATTCGTTGTACAATACAGTTCTAATTTTAGCCCAATCTTAAACCTTTCCACAAAAGAGGGCTTATTACGTCAAGAGATCTCGCACCTAAAATATTAAAGGTGAAGAGGAAAGCAATTCATTTCCCGGCTAAGATGGCACTCAATCGCCGATAGGCCAGTGAAGCAAGGCCCTTTTAGGGGCAAGTGGAGTTATAATGAACCGTCAACAATACCGCCAAATAATGTCTGATAACTTCCCGATGGAAATTTCTTTGAAAATTGGCGATTCAATCCTCATTTACCATAAACAGCTTTATAAAATCAAACCAGTCGATGGCGAAGGGGTAATCAGTGGCCTGCGTTACGGTGAAAATCCGGGGCAGGAGGCTGCTTTATACCGCTTGGTCAATGGCAATTTGTCATTGGCTGGGATAGATTATGTTGGGCCGGAGGATGCCTTAGTCTCTGCTTTGGCCGAGGGTGACCCCGCTAGCAATATGATGTTTGGCTGCGGAAAACATCCTTCAAAAACTAACTTGACTGATGTTGATGCGGCCTTGGGTATTTTAAGATATTGTCACCGTCCCTGCGCAGTTATCATTAAGCATAATAACCCTTCTGGGGCGGCTTTAGCAAATAGCGCGGCCTCAGCCTTTGAAAAAGCTTGGGAAGCTGACCGAGTGGCCGCCTTTGGAGGCGCTGCAGTTTTTAATTTACCGATAGATAAAAGCTGCGCTGAAGCTATAAATAATCGTTATTTAGAGGTTGTGGCCGCTCCGGATTTTGAAGAAGGTGTTTTGGACATTTTAAGCCAAAAAGCAGATTTACGAATTTTCAAAATAAAAAGAATTGATAAATTACGAGATTATGCTCATAAGCGTTTTTTAGATATAAAAAGTCTTATGGACGGTGGCTTAGTTCTGCAGCAGTCGAGCCAAAATGCTATTTTAAGTCCTGATGATTTTTTACCGGCTCAGGCTGAACATGCTGGTAAAATATTTAAGCCTGAGCGCGAAGCAAGTGCAAAGGAACTCCAAGATTTGCTTTTTGGCTGGGCGATTGAACAAGGTGTTGGTTCTAACTCGGTATTATTTGTAAAAGACGGGGTAAGCGTAGCCATAGGTGCTGGCGGTCAAGATAGGGTTGGCATAGCTGAGATGGCTATTTTTAAGGCTTATAGAAATATGAGTGATTCTCTGGCCGAGCTTAGACATAAAATGTCTTTTAAAGAAGTGGAGCTGGCAGTGGAGAAAAAAATTCTGCCCGAAGAAGCTTTGAAAGAAATTGTAGAAGAAGTTAAAAATCTTTGCGGAGGCCTTACGGGAGCGGTAATGGTTTCAGATGCTTTTTTCCCTTTCAGAGATGGAGTTGATGTAGCCTTAAGGCAGGGCGTTAGCGCTATTGCCCATCCAGGAGGCTCCTTGCGTGATTGGGAATCTATTGAGGCTGTAAATGAGGCTATGCCAAAAGCGGCCATGGTTTTTACAGGGCAGAGAGCTTTTAAGCATTGAGATAGATAGTTGCTTCGTCAGTTTAAATAATTTTAAGGGGACGCATATGGGCCGCTTTGGCATTGGTGAAATATTAATTATCGCAGTTTTGGTTTTTGTGATTTTTGGAGGCCGGAGATTGCCGGAGCTGGGCAAGGCACTTGGCTCTGCTCTGCTTAATTTCAGACGGGCAGTAGATGATCCGGAGAAAAATATTCAGACACAAGATGAAGTTCAGGAAAACAAGACCGAAACCGATGCACTTAAGGACGAGATTAAGTAAATAAAGGTGAAGAGGCGATAAATTTATTTCCCGGCTAAGGCGCTGGTGAACTTAACGGAGAAGAAGCGCTCCTTTTAGCAAAAAAAGAGCAATTTTGAGTAAGGCCTAGTCGCCTCTTTACTTCTAATAAAAACTTATCTGATACTTCCCATGATTGCACGGCCATCACATGCTTCCTCCGATCTTGCTCGGAGAATATTATGTAATAATTTACGGATAAATTCTAAGTGCTAAACTAATCCAGCCTGATACTCTGTTTTCAGATATTTCTACATCCCATTTATTTTTGAAGGCATTAACTAAAGAATATTAAAATATCTTCCATGCATCCGTTGACGTGAAATCTTGCGAAAAGTGCCATGGTCAATTCGCCCATATGCAGTGGTGTGGAGACAATAATAGACTTTCACCTGAACCGAGCGAAGCAGTGACGCGGCCGGCCGTTGTTCCTCTCAATCACAACTGTGCCGCTCTTGCCCAGGAACAGATCATTTTTTGATATTTCCATGGGATATACCTTCCAGTGATCAGTAAAATAAAAGTAGATATTTCGACGTTTCAGTCTGCCCAGCAGGCGCTTTAGGCTTGCTTGATTACAAGCCCCACATTCTCAGTCAATAAGTTGGCCGGTAGCGCTACAATAAGCTTTCCATATCCACAATTTATTTTTTTTAAATACAGGTAGTGCCACATTTCACCAAGCTCAACGGCTACAGCTTCACGGGGTTCCGGCTTTTCATAAACTATTTCCGCAAATGTCCTGGCCAACGCAATACTGCCGTTGTAATCACCTTAAAGAGGAAATATGCCTGGCTGTGGAGGTATGGTAGTTGTCGGGCTATAGCCGAGCTTATAATTAATGAACCTTATGTCTACACTGCTTTTAAAGACTTTGTCTTAAGACGAAGCTAGGCGACTTAAAGGTAAAAATATGTTATAATAAACTTTCGGCTGGCAAGTCGGTGAAATAATTTTCACCGCAAAGGTTTTTGTATGGTTTAACGGCCTCCGTCTATCTTCCGGCCTTGTCGAGTGAGCCACTAATAGCAAATCCATCCATTGGGGAGGAAAATAAAACATGTCTAGCTCTGTTCCGCGCGTTTTGATTGTGGATGATTCACCAGTTATGCGCAAGATGCTGATTAAAATATTTCAGGATAATGGCTTTGAAATAGCGGGACAAGCCGCCGACGGGCTTGAAGCAATAGAAAAATTTGAGGCCCTTAAGCCTGATTTAACAACCCTAGATATAGTTATGCCTAAGATGAACGGCACTGAGGTTTTGCAAACGCTAATGGAAAGATATCCTCAGGCTGATATCATTATGGCCTCATCTATTTCTGACGCACGGACGGTAATGAACTGCTTAAAAACCGGTGCCCGCCATTATATTACAAAACCCTATGATGACGCTAAGGTCATGAGCGCAGTAAAAAAAGTGTTGGATAAAAAATAACTTGCTCACAGTTAAGTCAGGCCGCTAAATACCATAATCACGGCTTAATTTTCAAGCGATATTTTTTAGCCAAGAAAGTAGAAAAAATTAAAAAAGTTTAATGATGAAGAGGCAATAAATTCACTTTCCGGCCAAGACGCGAGCGATTCTAAAATATTACGGCGGAGCAATGCCCCTTCGGGGCACGGTAATCATTAACATGTCGGTGGCCTAAGGCCTTCCGGGGCATTTTTAATATAGGCCAAATAAGGATCAGGCATGAATGTAAGCGATGAAAATATAGCGGAGCTTTTTGAACAATACAAAGACGAAGTGCGTGAAACTATCGGGATATTGGATAATGAACTGGTGGCGATAGAGCAAGACCCTACCTCAAGTGAACTTATATTCTCTCTGTTCCGTCATATGCACTCGCTTAAAGGTTCTTCCAAAATGTTCAATGTGGATAATATCGCCCAAATTGCCCACCGCCTGGAAGATTTAATGTCACTAATAGACAAAAATAATGCCATTCTTGTTAGCCATCCAAGAATAATTGACCTGCTTTTTAAGGGCAATGATATTTTTCGCGAAATAATTTCCCTGCTTGAAGAAGACATAAGTCACACCCAACTCACCTTAGAACATAATTCTTTCATAGAAGAAATAAAAAAGCAGCTAGATAAAATAGACCGCCGGGATAATCATTTAATTGAAGCTGCCAGAAAGCTGCTTGATGAGCTTGACCCACTGATGCACGGCTTAGAAGATACAGAAATTGAGATTGAGCATATAAAAAAGTCCATGATTGAGCTTTCCGCCGGGCTAGCTCTAGCCACTTTGGAAGAAGATGGCTCCAGCCAAATTCATTTTCATTACAACGGGCTTGATTTAACCCAAGAGGTTCGCGCTCTTGAAGATATAATAAAAAATATTTCACAAGAAAGCGCCAAGCCCCAAGTTGAAAATAATTTAATGCAAAATTCGCCTCAAGAGGCTGAACAGGGCGAAGATGCTAAAAAACTTCTAGATATAGTTGGCACACTCTATAACATGCTTTCAGATGTGGCCACTGAGGATGCGCAGGAATTAATAGCCGAGCTGGGCGATGGCCTTGATATGTTTCAAGAACACGAACTTGAAGTTGACGAAATGATGTTAGAGTTTTTTAGTTCGCTTCTAAGTGAACTGAAAGAAAAATTCCAAATTGAAGTAGTAATTTCAGATGGGGGGAGTGCGGGTAAAAGCAAGTCCAGCTCAAAACAAAGCAGCATCAAAGAGCCGATGATAAAAACAATTAGAGTGGACGAAGCTAAAATAGACCAGTTCTTGGACTCTGTCGGAAAACTGATAACAAAAAGTGAAAATTTAAACCATTTACAATTTGCTTTTCGTCAAGCTGGGCTCTCAACTAACTTAATGCGTGATTTTGCAAGTGTAAGCCGCACTATTTCCAATGATATCGTGAGCCTTCAACGCTCTATCATGGAAGTAAGGCAAGTGGAAATTAATAATATTCTTAAAAAATTTCCCCGCTTGGTAAGAGATATTTCACGTAAAATTGACAAAGAAGCGGAACTTAATATCATGGGCGAAAGAGTGCCTATAGATAAAAGCCTTTTAGATGATGTTGAGCAGGCTCTTGTGCACATCGTCCGTAACGCTGTTGACCATGGCCTGGAAACACCAAATGAAAGGGTAGCGGCGGGTAAAAACCGCAGAGGTATAATTACGATAAGCGTTATTCAGGAAGAGGCTTCTATCTATATTGAAGTCTCAGATGATGGCCGGGGGCTTGACCTTGACCGCATTAAAAATAAAGCCATAGACAGAGGCCTTATAAGCCAAAATGAAGCCGCAACCATGAGCGACACTGAGGCGGAAATGCTCATTTTTGATTCCGGCGTATCCACCAAACAGGAAGCTACTGACCTTTCTGGAAGGGGCGTCGGCATGGATGTGGTGATGACGAATATAAAAAGATGGAACGGGGAAATAACTGTGTCTAACAAAGTTGGGCAGGGTTTAAGCGTAGGCTTAAGGCTCCCTGTTAGCAACACTCTCCTTACCAAAGAAGCCCTTTTACTCAAAATATCTGATAGTGTTTTTTGCCTTCCTTTAGAATTTGTAAGCGAGATAGTCACCGTAAGCGAAGAGTCAATTCATCTGCATAAAGATCAAGCCGTTTTTCGCCATAGAGATATGGTCATTTCAGTGATTAATTTAAAAGAAATGCTGGGCTTAGGTGAAAGCATCTTTTATTCCAATAATGAATCTAATGGCGGTGAGGAGGCGATAAATTTACTTCTCGGCCGAGACGCTAGTGATTCTAAGACTTTGCAACAAAACAATGCTCCTTCGGAGCATAATGAAGAAAAAAAGAAGCACGCTTTTATTATTTTGCACGATAAAGACAGCACTAAAAGCTCAATAATGGCGGATGAAATATTGGGTCAGCAAAAAATTGTAATCAAAGAATTTGAGCTTGAAACTTTTAAAAAGCTCCCTTATTTTACAGGATTAACACTCTTAGGTGACGGAAGGGTAGTTCTTATCCTAGATTCAGAAAAAATTCTAAATCACTAAAGCTTAAAGGCTATTAATCAACTTCCCGGCCGGGGTGCTTTTAAGCCTCGCCTGACAGTTGTGTAATGCCCTTCAAGACGAGGAATAAGCAATGTTTATCTATAAAAATTTCAAGCGGCGAATTAAGTATTTATCCGCCACATTACTTATTTTTTTAATTTTTACATCCACTTCTCAAAATATTTTTGCTCAGACTCAAGCTGAATTAAGCATTCTTTTTACTTCCAATGTTCATGGTTATGCCTTACCCCAATGGGATAAAAACGGAAATTTAATTAATATCGGTTACCCAATTTTTAAAAGCTATGCCGACAGTGTGGAAACTAAAAATAAATTATTACTTGATACAGGCGGCCTACTCAGTGGGCACCAATTCGCCAATGTTCAACATGGCCTTTTTCCTGCCCGCCTCCTAAGCCAGGTAAAGTATGATGCCATAGCCGTGGGCAAGCACGATCTGGATTACGGGCCGCAGAGGTTAGTTGAACTTGCCAATCGCTATGACCTCAATTTCATTGCGGCCAATATCCATAAAAAAGAAGACGGCACGTCTCTTTTCCCTCCTTATATTATAAAAGATTTCAACGGACTTAAAGTCGGTATATTTGCCCTGATAAGCCCTGAAGCCGCCAAAGAAGGGCCACCTGATAAAACGGCCACCTTAAGCTTTAACAACCCTAGCACATTAGGCACAATAGAAGGGCTTGCCCAAGATATTAGCGGCTATTTACGAAAAGAAGGCGCTCAACTTATTATAGCCTTGACTCATTTGGGCGTTAAAGATGATAAGCAATTTAGCGCCCAAGAACTGGCCCAAAAAGTGCCGGGGATAGATTTAATTATTGATGGGCACGGGCACAGCGAAATGTCAGGCCTTAAAGTGGGCAAAAGCTTAATTGTAAGTCCCGGAGCTTATTTCAACAATATAGGGCGAGTAGATGTAAGCCGTGATAATAAAGGCGTAAGTCTTAAAGCAAGGCTTGTTGATGCCGCTGAAGCCTCTCTAAGCCCACCAGACCCGGAACTTGATGCCTTAAGTGCCACAATAAAAGAAGAATTTGGAAGGGATATGGAAGCAGTTATAGCTACAATACCTTTCGACCTGGAAGGTGGGCAAAAAGAAAACAAATCATTAAGCACTAATTTGGGCCGCCTGATTTGCGAAAGCCTAAAGAAGAGCACAGGGGCAGATGTGGCAATCATAAATAGCGGTTTAATCCAAAACGGCTTACTTAAAGGTGAAGTAAAAAGAAAAGATATTGCCGCAATTGTTTCACCTACCAGCTATGCCTACAGTTTACGTCTCAGCGGAGCGGAACTTATAGAAATAATAAATCATGGTTTAGGTAAAACCAATGAAAGCGCTTTCCCTCAGTTTTACGGAATGACGATAACTGCCTTTGAATTAAAAAAAGAAATTTTACAGGCAGAGACAAAAGAAAACACAACGAAAAATATAAAAGAAAAAACTGCTGAAGAAATACCAAGCGGCGGCCGGGTTGATATTATTGAAATTGGCGGACGCCAGTTGGATAAAGAACGAGAATATACCATTGCCGTTAATGATTACATTTATAAAGGCGGCGATGGTTATGATTTTTCCAAAGCACGGCAAGTTCAAGAATTTATAGGAATTGATGAGTTGTTAATAAAATTTTTCGCTGAAAGCAGCGTTGATATTTTAAACTTTATTAATCAAGACGATGTTCTTACAGTTTTAATAGAAGAATAAGCGACATAAGCCTAGGAATATACACCTAAGCTTATGTAGTGAGCAAGTTCATAAAAAACCCCCGGCCTTAAACTTTGCCGGGGGTTTTTGTAGTTTGCGGTGAGAAGGCGATAAATTAACTTCCCGGCCGTGGCCTAAGTGAATCTAAAACATTGCAGCTGAGCAATGCCCTCCGGGGCAAAGTGAACTCTCTAAACTCAAACAGGTGCTGTGCCAGCCTCAGCAACTTCTTTTTTCATTTCTTCTGGTATCCCCAGAAGTTTGGCCAAAGAATCTAGATAGCTATTTTCCATAAAAGAATCAGCCTTAATAACTGCGCTACTGGCCATAAAAAGAGCTAAAGCCTCTTGCGGGCTGCTGACATCGGCAGCTATCTTTTGAGGGTCAAGAGGTTCACTTAAAGCTTCTTTGATAATTTTCTCGGCCTCAGGGCCAGCCCCTAAATCTTTTAAACGCTGACTAATGGCCTCTTGTTCTTCTGGGCTTACCTCGCCATCACTTTTAGCGGCAAAAACCATCGCACGGATAAAACGGGCCGCCGCCGGATTACCCAGAGCAGCCCCACTAGCTTCCACCGCCTCCGCCGCTGGAGACGAATGTGAAGACGATAAGATGCTTTTAGCCATAGGTAGAATTTTATCTTTATATTTCCCCCAAAGCATGGCCGCCAAAGCGCTGGCACTGCCAGCTTTCACGGCTGTCCCTTTACCCGGCATTAAGGCTCCAACAAGCCCTCCAATTAATCCAGGGCCCAAAAGATCTCCCAAATCTGGCCCAAATTTTCCTTGGCCTGCCTGAACTTGCTTTTCTCCCACGGGCATCTGCGTTTCTTCTGTTTGAACCTGTTGCCCAACCGCTTTAGTGATAGCGGATTGGAGCTCATTTAATAATCCCATTGACACACCTCACGTTTTTATTACCTTAAATATAATCAAGGTTGATATATACATATTAGACTAAAAAAACATTGGTATCAAGTGCTATTGTAATCAAAATAACTTGATGCATGGCAAGTGTTTATTTCAGAAGCTCAATCTTGGAAATATTATTTTCAAAAAACATAAAAAACCAGACCTACGGCACAATATATTTGATATCATTATTATTCAAAATTTTGAATAATAATTTCTCACTTTATTTAAATTAGTTTCCATTGTTAGATATTATTTTTGAGCCAGATAGTAACGAAATGCCTCTAAAAAATTTACCGCCTAAAAATATTTGCAGACGTAAAATTCTATTTGGCTTAGGCTCAAGTCCAAAGAGCTTAATTATTTTGAGGCACCCTCTAAAAGGGCGAGGTTTCATTTAAAAAAGGGAGTGCTACACTCCCTTTTTTAAATGAAGACCAAAGCTTGATTTTTATTACTTAATGCAAGCTCTAAGAATAGTTTTTTCTAATAAGGGGTAAAAAATATAAATTATCTGAACCTCACTTAAAAAATTATTTCAATGTCTATGAACTGTGAAGAGGCAATAAATTAACCTCCTGGCCGAAATCTAAGTAATTCTAAGATATTGCGACAGTGGGCCTACTGCAAGCTTTGATAAGGCACACAAATACAATTATCGCTCTAGCAATGCGGTAATCTTGCGCATATTTTCTATTACTTTGACAGAAAAGGGACAACGCTCCTCGCAGCTTCCACACTCCACACAGTCAGAAGCATGAGCATCTAATGCTTTATACTGCTCAATGAGGCTAGCGGGAATATTATCTTCATCAAGACTAAGAAAATCTAAAATTTTATTAACAGCCGCCACATCTATTTCAGACGGACATGGTAAACAGTGCTTACAATAAACACAGCTACCTTTAAAACCAGCTTTGCCATCATCGCGGAACTGATTAACAATTTGGGTATAATCTAGTTCAGACTCACTAAGTTCAAGATATTTAAGCGCATCCTCAACATGTTGGCGTGACTCACAGCCAAGCAAAACGCTGGCCACTGCCGGACGGTTTAATGCATAGTGAATGCATTGAGCCGGAGTCATAGGCTTGGAAAATGGGCTATGGTCTGTTGAAAGTAATTTTCCAACGGCTAAAGGCTTCATTACTGTGATCCCTATACCACGGCTTTCACAAAGCCGATATAATTCTGCCCGCTTAGGATCAATTTTGACTACTTTGGAAACAAATTCTTCATCCAAAACTTCATGGGGAGGGAGTGTTGTATTGGACATCAGGTCAAAAGCGGGGTTAATGCTGAACATCATCATATCCACCAAGCCTTCTTTAGCTAGGCGAATCCCAGTCTCCGGATTATGAAGAGAAGCCCCGATAGCCCTAATCTTGCCAGCCTGTTTCAACTGGTGCGCATATTCAACCACACCATTATTAAGCATGGCCTCAATGGCTTCATGGGTATCGAGATAAAAGAGCATGCCAAAATCAATATAATCAAAATAACGGAGCAATTCTTCGAAATACCGTTTACAGGTTTCCAAATCCCGGCTAATGTCGTATTGCTGATTAAGGTCGACAGAACCAATGGCCCCCTGAAGCATCACTTTATCTCGCCGCCCAGCTAGAGCGTGAGCTATATTTTCACGAACCTCCTGGCCGGGCATGAATACATCCATGATATTAATCTCATGATCAAGTGCGGTATGAATTACTTCCTCAACTTTGGCGCGCGGTTTAGTGTCCACCCGCTCAAGGCCTATTCCAATAATACTGGCCTGAAAACCTGTCTGGCCCACTTCTCTATAAATCATTATATTATCTCCTTATAATAATTAGTATTAAGTAAAAATCTATACTTGATTTGGGAAAATATATGGCTCTTGCAAGCTAAAAGTTTGCCTAAAGCATTGCTTATACCTTTGCTGGAGACATATTGCCTAACTTAGCTTCCAAGCGTCATCAGTAGTGTAAGCAGCTTTATTAATAATTATTAAAAGCAAATAGTTAGCTGTTTGCAATTATAATTAAAGATTTTTATGCCATAAAGAAGCTAATTTACCGTATCTTAACAAATAAATACTGATTAAGCCATTTATACCATGCCCTGAAAGGGCATTCCGTAGCCTTAATATCTTAAATTTGCTAGCGTCTCGGTCGGGAAGTAAATTTATCCCCCGCACTGTATCACTCAAAAAAGATAGAGAGATTGAGAGGAAAGTAATTTATTTTATGCCCCAGCCTAGAGGTTTTATCATCTTTTTTTAGCTGCCTTTTAAAAGGCTAGAAATAAAATTTTTTTACTTTGTGCAATTAAAACTTCGGCTTTTTTCTGGCCCGAACTTAATGCCTAAGCAAAGTAGCCATTAAACATAAATGCATTTGATATATTTTAATATATATATATAATAGCATAATTAAAGTTTTAAAAATACTTCAAGGAGTTTTTATGTTAGAAAGTAAATCTAATCAAGCGTCATCATTTATCAGCCGTGTTAAAGAGGTTTTTAACGAAACTTCCCCAGCTTATATTAACTTTTGCCTCAGCTATTCCGGGCATGATGCCCCGAATTTAGATCAGGCCTTCACCTATGCGGAAATAGGCTCACGCTGGGGGCTAGCTATTGCAAGTTGGGCTGCAATTTTCCCTAAAGGAAATTTTTATGCCATTGAAGCCTCACCCGAACAATGCCAATGGTTAGAAAAATTGAAACAAGAAGCTTCTTTAGATAACTTAAAAATTATTAATAAAGCTTATGATGATTTACTAAAAGAAGACCTGCCGCAGCTAGATTATATAATTTTGAACGGCTCTTATACTCGGGCAGGGGTTCAAGGACGCAAAGTTGTAAAAGATTTTATTCAAAAAAATCTTAAAAATGGCGGAATCGTTTATCAGCATTACATTTCTCAACCGGGCTGGAATGTGGTTGAGCCTTTAAAAGAATTTTTGACCGCAGCTTTACGCATAAGCGGTGAAAACAATCCCGCAGTTACAGTAATGCGGGGGCTTAACTCATTAAAGAAAATGCGTGAAGCCGGCTCTTTATACTTTAAAAACTCAAACAGCGCCAGCCGATGGTTAGACGGTGTTTTAAACAATGTGCCCCCAGAAATAATTTTAGATGATATCATCAACAATGAACAAAAGCCTTTTGCTTTTAGTGAAATTATTGAGGAAATGACAGAGGCTGGCGTAACTTATGTCGGTAGCCTTGATATTTCAAATTATTTAGACGCCTTAATTACCCCAAAAGAATTTCTAGAATGCCTAAATCAGGTGGCCGGAAGTTTCATTTTACGAGAAACAGTAAAAGGCCTTTTATATAATATTACTTTCAGAAACGATCTTTTTATTAAATCGCCTAAAGCCGTTGATAAAGCAATAGCCGAAGATAACATTAGGTCAAAAGAACTTATACTTTGTGGTGAAAAGGCAAAAATGCCTGAAAAAATTAATATCCGGGGGGTTGAGGTTAAACCTAAAGCGGAAATATATGACTCTATCATCAATGCTTTGGCCGAAGGCCCCACAACAGTTAATGCACTTATGGAAAAAACTGGCTTGGATACAGCTCAAACTGCCCAAGCTGTGGCCATTTTGCTTTTAATGGGCTGGGCACACCCAAGCCCGCCTGATTATTCAGCCGAGAAAGTGTCTAAAATAAAGCAGTTTAATCTCACTTTAGAAGAAGTTCTGGGAATTGAAACTTTTAACCAAATTCTAAGTGTTTATGGTAACTGGAGAGCTCTTTCCTCTTTGGAACGATTATATATTATAGCTGGCTTGAAAGAAGTAAACCCGGAAAATTTCATTCTTGAGGTTTGTGGCAAAAGAGGCTGGAAAGTGCTTAAAGATAACGAAGAGATAACAGACCCTGAAATAGCACATCAAGTGGTATCCGAGCAACTTAAGGAAATTAAAGAAGCAAGCTGGATAGCTCAGCGGTTTTGGGGCGAAAAAGCATAATATATTTTTGATTTTGGCCAAGGCAGAGACAAGATTTACATCTATGGCCGAAAATTAATTTTATAAT
>JARJEC010060014.1:0-10058 GCA_030264575.1 Tachinus sp. AB-2021 | reverse complement strand
GCGGGCTATTAAGGCGTTTCTAATTTCCAATGGCAGCCTTGTTCGTTTGTATAAAGCGCCGTCAATGCGGTAACGTACATAAAACTGTTTTTCAAATGGCTCTATGTGAACGTCAGAAGCGCCTTCTTGAATCGCCTGAACAAGAATTTGGTTGGCTAGGTTAATGATGGTGCTGTTTTCAGCGGAATAAATCTCGCCTTCAAGCGAGTCATTATCACCTGCGTCACCAAATGAAAAATCATCAAGGGCATCTGAAATTAAAGCCCCTAAGTTGTCAACGGTTACAGGGCCGGCATCGTCAGCGTCTTTAGGATCTAAGGGCTCTAAAAAGCTTTTATACTCATCATCAGTGATGCCATATAACTTTCTAAAGGCCTCAAGTATCTCGTCCATCGAAGAAGAGCCTAACATAAGCTGATGTTTTGTTAAGGCGGTTAACTCTTCAACATGCTTGGTGTTGTTGGGTTCCAGCATGGCAATATACAGCTTTTGATCCTTCTTGTTATAAGGAACAGCCATATATTTTTTAGCCATCTCGTATGGAATTAGATTAGTAACTTCCGGTGGAACTTCCCTCTCTAAAATGTTGATCATGGGGAAGTTATGCTGACGAGATAAAACCTGTGGAACTGTGCTTGGCTCTGTATAATTTTTCTTTAATAAAAAGACAGATATAAAACTATCAGGATTTTTTTTAAGCCATTTGGTGGCTTCTTCTAGCTGCCCTCTGGTTATGTGTCCGGCCTTAAGCAGATATTCGCCGATAAGCAGCTTTAAGCTCTCAGCGCTTTGATCTTTAACAGTACCAGATAAAGACGATGTTGAACGACGAGTGAGTTCAGCCATTGTATCTCCTAGTTTCACATTGCTTCAAAAAATATATAAATTTGAATAATAAATAAGATTTGTTTATGGTAAAATATTGTTTGGCTAAGTAGAAATATTATACAAGAACTTGCTAATTTTGCAAGTATTATCGTATATTATCAACTATATTTATTTTATACAAGGGCTAGGGGTATGGCAAAAGCAAAGACCCAATTTATATGTGATGAATGTGATTACAGCGCTCCAAAATGGTTAGGGCGCTGTCCTCGTTGCCAACAATGGGATAGTTTTAAGGAAAAAATATTCGGGGCGGGCGAAAATAAAGAAGGAGCTTATCCTGTTCCCGCCCCTTTGCTTTTAAAAAGTGTGGCTGCAGAAGACCTCGGACGCTTAAGCACTGGTTTAGAAGAGCTTGATCGCGTCTTAGGGGGCGGTATGGCTCCAGGGGCGGTGACGCTTCTGGCTGGCGAACCAGGAGTAGGGAAATCAACTCTATTGTTACAGGCTGCCGCTGGTTTGGCGACTGTGGGGCGTAAGCTTTTATATGTGACTGGCGAAGAGAGTGCTGCGCAAATACGCTTGCGGGCAGAGCGCCTTGATTTGGATTTAGGCCAATTGTGGGTGCTTGCAGAGACAAGAGTGGAAGCTATCTGCCAGGCTGTGGAAAGCGGCTCGTGGGATGTAATAGTTGTAGACTCTATCCAAACTCTGGGTTCAGCCGATATTGCCTCAAGCGCCGGCAGCCCCGCTCAAATAAGGGAAAGTACCGCAAAATTGGGGGCCTTGGCTAAAGCCCGCAATGTGCCTCTTTGGTTGGTCGGACATATCACAAAAGATGGGACAATAGCTGGGCCAAAGCTTTTAGAGCATTTAGTTGATACAGTGCTTTATTTTGAAGGCGACAAAGAAAGATCGTTACGGCTTTTACGGTCTTTTAAAAACCGTTTTGGCTCTGTTAATGAAATCGGTGTTTTTGAAATGGGCCCTAAAGGCTTGGGCGAGGTGGCTAACCCCTCTGCTCTTTTTCTTTCTGAGAGGCCCAAGGGAGCTAGTGGTTCAGTGGTGGCGCCTGTTATGGAAGGGCAAAGGCCACTTTTACTGGAAATACAAGCTTTGGTTTCAGCCAGTCCTCTAGCTATGCCCCGGCGGCAAGCTTTAGGTGTAGATAGCGCTAGGGTAAGTCTTTTGGCCGCAGTTTTAGAAAAAAAAGTACGCTTGAAGCTCTTTGACCGTGATATTTTTATAAATGTCACAGGTGGGGCCCGAGTAAGCGAGCCGGCGGCTGACTTAGCCTTGGTTGCCGCTATGGCCAGTAGTTGGTCTGATTGCCCGGCACCCCAATCTGCTGTTTTTATTGGTGAGGTTGGCTTAGCAGGGGAGGTGCGCACTGTTAGCCATCTTGAAGCGCGTTTAAGAGAAGCCCGCAAGATGGGCTTTGATCAAGCTGTGATCCCGCCTTTGGAATCTAAAAAAATAAAAGTGAGCGGTATAGAGCTATATAGTGTAAAAACTGTGGCTCAGCTTATGAAAGACCACTTGGGCTTTAATTGACAAGTTGATGAGTAATTGTTTTTCCTTGCCCCGACGGGCGTTGCATAGCCTTAATACCTTAGATTAGCTAAGGTTTCAGCAGGAAGTGAATGCCGCCTTACCTTGTTTTTTGTTCAATTAAAGGCGTTGGTTTAAAAGAGTTATTTGTAAATTTTACCTAAATTGTCAGGGCTTAGGGAGAGTTTTAAAATCTTCAGGCGGCCAAGCTATTTTCAGCATTAGCGGCCATTTTTTACCGCTAAGCCAAAGTCCATCTTCAGCCAAAGCCAAGCCGTTTAAGACGGTGTCCATAGATCTTTCTGAAAGGCCGGCCATTTCAGCAAAACTTCTAAGTTCTTGGCAGTCAAGCCAAAAGTTAACATTGCCACTTTTGGGGTCAATTGCGGCCACAAGGTCTTGTCCATAAATATTTGCCAATATTAAATCGTTTTCTTTATCCCACTGTAATTCGTTTAAACCTGTTATATCAAGCTTTTTTTCTTCATCTTTGACTTTAAGGCTTGCCCCGGCCGAAGAAAAGTCTCCAAGCTTGTGGGGGTAAAGTTTAGCGCTGCCATCTGAGCGCCATAGGACTTCTCCATCCCAGGCCAGCCCCCAGCCTTCTCCATCATAGCTAAATTCTCGTTTTACCAAAAGGCTTTCCGGGTCTAAAACAAAGCCTGTGTTTTCTCGCCAAGTCAGAAGATATATTTCACCTTGCGCCGCTTCCGCTCCTTCAGCAAAATATTTTTTTGGCAGTTCTTTGCTAGCAGCTAATATTGATTTTTTTTTTGGAGGGAAAGTCCAACGCTTGAAAGTAGATTGGCCATAAAGTCCACAAGATTCATATAAAAATCCATCTGCAAAGAAAAGGCCTTGAGTGTAACATTCAGAAGAATGAGCCCTGGTTTGGAGGATTTTGGCTTTAAAGATCGGGGCAGCTATAGATGGTTTGACGATAGAGGCCGTTAAAAATAGGCTTATGACAATTATTCGATAAATTTTCATTTTTTATACCAGAGCTTTGAAGAAGTATTACGCTTTCGGATAGCTTTAGCAACTATTGGTTCAAGCCTATATGCATTTCATACTTTACCTCAAAGGGTATTGCGTAGCCGTAATATTTTAGGTTCATTAGCATCTCGGTCGGGCAAGTGAATTAATCGCTTCATCACCTTTGATAATAATTTAGTGGAGGTTTCCCTCTTGCTTATGCGCTGGAGCGTTATTAATATCAGTGAATATAGTTAACTTGTCAAGAATTGCTTGAAGTAGGCCGCGGTTGTGATAAGAAATTTCTTCAGCTTCATAAACTATTTTACTTAATAAATTCAAAGCTTCATCCATTGCTAAATTTATTTGGCGGCTTTGGGCGGCAAGTTTTTTAGTAAAGCCGTTGCGGGCTTCATTTAAATAGCCTAAAATTGTTCTAGCAACCATTGCTTCTGCCCGACTGGCTAGGCTTAGGGATGGGCCATTAAAATTATTGGCTCCACTAAGACGTGCTACAATATGAGAATATGATTTAAAATCTTCGTCAAGTGCCTTGCGTTCTGCCTGGCATATTTCATCAAGTTCTACCGCACGGTCGGCCAAGGCATACATATGGTCAATCACTTGGTTTAGTTCAGTAAAGGCTTCCATTGCTAAGCGGCAGTCTTTTATTATTTCAGGCATTTCAGCCATTTCATCAGAAAGTTCTTCTAATGAATCAATTAAATCAAGGGGTTCAGAGCCCAATGAAAGGCACGGTAGTTCTTTGGCAAGAATTCCGGCTATTTTTTCATAGGCACTTAACACGCGGCAACTGTGCTTAGATGATTCTATGGCTATCATTAATTTACTCCTATTTCTCGCCGCAACCCTATAGCTGAAGGGCGATTAATTCACTGTCCGCTTAGAAGCGCTTTTAAGCAGCCGAAGTGGCTAGATTGAAAGCGTTTTGTCAGTTAATTGGAACTATCAACTGACGGAAGCGGGCATTTTTTTCCTCTTATAAAGTTAGATAGCAACAAACTTGCCAAATAAAATATTATTAAGTTATATTGTAGGGGCAAGGGGATTGTAAGCTAAGCATATTAAAAATGGAGTCTCTCGGCATTATTTAATGCGGTGAGGGAGCAATAAATTTACTTCCCCAGGCGAGACATCAGCAAATATAAGGCATTGCCATGGAGCAATATCCCTTCGGGGCAATGATTAATTCCCATCTTAGCCAGAGAAATATTTTGATCTCTTTTTTCTTTTAGCTAAACTGATTCGACGATTTAATGAGGCTTGAAGGTTTTAGCATGTTTTTTTACCTCGATAAAAGAGGTCTTTTGTCTCATGAGTGAGTGGGACTTAAATTAAGAATAATATATGGTGTGATATGAAAAATATTTATCTTGCCCGGCTTCGCTCGGCTTTGCTTGAACTTGATGACGGCGGTGCTATTGATTTGACACAATCGCTTATAGATATGCGGGTAGAACCTGTTGATATTTTGACTGTCTGTGAAGAAGCCCTGACTCTCATCGGTGATAAATATGAGAGCGGTGAATATTATATTTCAGGCCTAATTATGGCTGGAGATATGATGACCCGCATAACCGAAATAGTTACCCCTCATTTCGTTTTTCCCCGGGCCAGAAAACAGCGCGGCAAAGTTTTAATAGGAACTGTTGAAGGCGATATACATGATTTGGGCAAAAATATTGCAGGCGTATTACTCTCCGCTTATGGCTTTGTAGTAAAAGATTTAGGCGTTGATGTGTCCAGCGATGACTTTATTAAGGCTTGTCGTGAATTTTCCCCGGATATCGTAGGTTTATCTGCCATGTTAAGCACTTGTCTGCCAGCTTTACATAAAACGCTTATCAAACTAAAAGAGTTTAGAGCTACTGTAAAAAAGCCTGCGATAATCATTAGCGGCGCACAGATTAATGAAGAGCACAGGCGTATTTATGGGGCTGATTACCGGGCTGACACGGCCTTTGATACTGTGCGGATATCTGAAAAAATAACTAGTCAGGATTAGCTGAATGACGGGCCATGCGCCAGCAGGGGCGGCTTTGCTTGAAAAGGCCACATGCCTTAGATTCACTAACGTCTCAGTTGGGAAGTGAATTAATTGCCTCCTCACCTTTTAAACTATAAAATTTTTTGCGAGTTGGGTTTTAATTTTTGAGAATAGTGCTTTCTTGAGTTTCACTGTCTTTAACCCCATTCAGCCAGAGATCAGCATCTTGAATAGATTTCTGAATATCTTCAGGTTTAATTTCCCTTTTTAGCTCATTTATTAAGCTTGCGGTATTTTCAGGTTGATAGCCCGATTTTTGGGCAATAAGATACCACATTAGAGCTTTGGCTGGGTCTGGGGCTGATACCCCGATTATGCCGTTTCTATACATTACTGCCATATTTTTCATTGCCTCTGCATTGCCCATCTCTGCACTTTGAAAAAACATTTCTAGCGCTTTTTCGCTGTTAGCGACTTGCTCAAGAAGCCCCTGAAGATAAATGACACCCAGTTCATTGGCGGCGGAGGAGTGCCCATGCGAAACTGCCAGATGTAGGTATTCCAGCGCTTTTTTATTATCAATTTTAGTTAAAACTCCCGACATATAAATATCGGAAAGCTTGTAAGCAGCCACCCCAGATTTTTGCTCTAAGGCTTTTTCATACATGGCAATAGCTTCTTTGGGGTTAACCGGGCTTCCTATTCCCACTTCATAACAGTTAGCCATGCGGAACATTGCTTCAACATTGCCTGTATCACTAGCTTTTTTATACCAGTTTAAAGCCTCGGTAAAATTAGGGGCTAAGCCAATGCCTTTTTCATAAAAATTCCCAATGGTTTCATATGCTTTAGCCCCTGTTAACCCCGCATTTTTAAGATGTTCCAGAGCCCTCTTTTCATTGGAGTTAGTTATTTTACCAGCCATGGCAATTGAGGCAAGTTTATAATGCGCTTCCGGCACCTTAAGTTCCGCAGCTCTGGTGAAATTTTTAATTGCTGTGCTGGTGTTGGCTGTAACCCCTTTGCCTATCTCATAGGCGACCCCAAGCTGATAGATGGACGGTGGATGGTTGGCTGCAGCGGCTTTGTGGTGCCAATCAACGGCTTTAGTGTAATTGCGGGTGACGCCTAAGCCTTGTTCATATAAACTGGCTAAGCCGTACATTGCTTGAAGATCACCTTTTTCAGCTTCTTTAGAAAGAGTTTCAAAGGCCTCTTTAGGGCTCATGCTTTTTTGTTGTTGCGCTAGCGTTTGAGTAGCTCCGGTTTTGGATTGGGCAATAAGGGGGGCTGGAAAGCTTATAAAAAAAATTAGACACAAAATAGCGCTAAGTCTGTTTTTAATAGCATTGTGCCGGGGTAATACAGTGCCGAAATGTCGACAATTAAGCTGGGGCTTGGCCAAGGGGTAGATTAATAAATTCATCAGCTTTTTACCTGGCATAATATTTGACTCCTGATTTAATTTTGTTGCTTAGATCCGAAAGGGCCTTGCCTAGCGTTAATGCTTTAGATTTACTAGCGCCTTGGCCGGGAAGTGAATGCCCTGCCCCCTCACTGCTAAAGGCCAAGCATACATTTTAGCGGCAAGTTTCGTTTTTAACTTTCGTGCCCGCTTAATTGCTTTTGAATAAATCGCTCAATGGCTTTAGGTTTATCTTTTATTTTTGGGTCAAGATTATCAAGGGCTATTTCAGCTCTGGCCATGCTTTTATGGCCTCCGGCTGAACCGAATTTAGAAAAAGCTTTTTCAGCTAATTTTCCAACATTTTGTTTAAAACCACCGGAACGCAAAATGATAACCAATTTATTTTTATAAATTCCCGCTGCTACGCTACGGTTCATTCCTTTAATTTGCATCAAAAAATCCGCTAAAATTACCAAGGTGTCGGGGTGGTCGGTATGCGCTAGAAATGTTTTAGCTGAGTTTTTAGAAAACACTGCTGATTTTAAACCAACAAGCACATGTTCAAAAGACGATCGGTTAATTGGGGCCTTTTCTATTTCGCTTAATAGTTGAGCGCTAATGAAGGGATAAAGCCAACGAAATGCTTTCATATCCTCTAATTGCCCCTGACGGACAAAATTTTTAGTATCTGTTTTTATAGCGTAAAAAAGAGCGGTGCCCAAGCGGAAATTAGGTTTTATTTTCGCAGCTTTAAGGTAAGTTACCATCATAGTAGCAGTAGCGCCTAAATCAGGGCGTATCTCTGCATAAGTTGGAGGACGCACAAGTGGGCTAAGGCTAGTGTTGGGGTGATGGTCAATAATAATATCAAAGCTTATATTATCGGTAAGCGGTGAATGCATTGGTTGGGAATCAACCATTAAAAAACGACTATAATTTTCTCTATTTAAACTGTTAAAATCTTCAAGTTTTAGTTTTAATTTTTCAATTAGCTGGACGTTGTCAGCCCTCTTGACCTGATTGATAGAAGCTATAGTCACTTGAGAGACTTTGCGCCATAGTATCCTTTTTAGGGCCACTGCGCTAGCGATGGCATCAGGGTCAGCAGAGATTATCATTAATACTTTATCGTCGCTATTGAAAACTTTTATTAAAGCTTCTAAGCGAGCCCGCCCTGTGCTTTGTAGCGATAAACTTGAGCTCAACGGGATCCGTTTACTTAAAGTTTCAGAACCCTCGGCCCCTCTTTCAATATTAAAGTTATCACTAGCGCTTTGCATAGCGCTAGTGAAGTTAGCTTTTTCTTTGGCCAAGGTTAGGCTCATTTTTATTTCTCCCCTATTGGGGCGGTTTCAGATAAACTGGAAATTATTTTTTTAGCTTCCGCATTTAATTTTGTTGGCAAAATAGCTTTTATAGTAACATATAGGTCGCCAGCTTTATCAGCACTTTTTATAGAAGGCAGCCCTTGACCCTTTAGACGCATTTTGGTTCCGTTTTGAGTGCCAGATGGTATTTTTAATTGAGCCCGGCTGCTTAATGTGGGCACTTCAACTTCTCCGCCTAACAGCAGTGTATAGAGATCTACGGAAAGTTCACTTGACAAGTTTTTGTTGTTTTGGGTAAACACCGGATCTTCTTTAATGGATACTTCAACTAAAAGATCGCCATCTGGGCCGCCGTTTTCACCTGGTGAACCCTTGCCTTTTAAGCGTATTTTTTGACCATTTTTAATGCCAGCCGGTACTTTAGCCTTCAAGTTTTCTATCTGATTTGTTTTACCCCGCCCGGCGCATTGTGGGCATTTTTTGACGCCCCCACCAGAGGATAAAATACCTTGCCCATGACATTGAGGGCAGTTTTTAGGGATTCCGAGTTCCAATTTTACTTCTGTGCCAAAAGCCGCTTCACGCAAGCTTATAGACAGGTTTAAATTATAATCTTCTCCCCGGCGGGCCTGGGATCTAGCTGAACCGAACTGCTGTTCAAATGAATAAGAACCGCTGGCAGGTCGCTGGCTTTTGGCTCCAAAAATATCTCCGAAAATATCTTCAAAAGAAAAACTTTGATTAAAATCAGGGCGTTGATAGCCTGTTCCGCCAAAGCCTCTTTCATAAAAGGCTTCTTGCCCTAAATTGTCGTATTCGCTTTTTTTAGATGGGTCAGAAAGAATATCATAAGCTTCTGAAAGCTCTTTGAATTTGTCTTCAGCTTCTTTATCGCCCGGGTTTACGTCGGGGTGGTATTTTCTGGCTAGCTTCCTGTAAGCGGCCTTTATGGCCGCACTATCAGCTTTTTTATCAACGCCAAGTACTTTATAAGGATCAAGACTCATTAGTAAATCCGTAATTTGAAATGTTGAGATAATTAATTTTTGCCCGCTTAAGCCTTTGCTTAGTATCTAGCTTAAGGCTACACCATTGCTCTGCCGTAATGTCTTAGATTCACTTGCACCTCGACCGGGAAGTGAATTAATTGTCTCTTAAGCTTAATAGGCTTAAATATTAATCACTTAATTATATGGTAAGTCTTTTTCTTTTTTCGTCAAGCACTTACATACCCTAAGAAATATAACATTGCCGGAAGACCAATGTTTGAGAGCAGAGCAGCCAATAGCAATTTACTTTCTAAACTATGCCCCGAAGGGCATTGCTCAAACACAATCTTTTAGATTCGCTAGTGTTTCGCCGGGAAGTGAATTAATCGCCTCTTCACCGTTTAGATAAATGTGAAATTGGGGCTAATGAGCTTCTTTTTAAGAGTCTTTTTTTACTTCTTTCTTAGGACTTTTATCTGTTTTTTTAGCTTCACTTTTGGGCTTAGTGCTCTTAGCAGCGGCTGTTTTTGTTTTTTCAGCTTTAGGTTTTGTATCTTTTGTTTTGGCAGCAGTTGTTTTAGCCCTTGTTTCTTCTGATTTACTAGCGCTTGTTTTATTAGCTTGGGTCTTTGTAACTTTTGCCTTAGGGGCAGTTGTTCTAGCCTTAACTTCTTCTGCCTTTGTTTTGCTAGCTGTTTTAAGCTTTATGTCGCCTTCTGATTTAGGCTCAGTTGTTTTGCTTTTCAGCTTGCTAGCGGCAGCTTTTTCTGCCTCAGCCTTTGTGGCTTTTGCCTCGGCGGGTGTTTTATACTTAGCTGCTTCAGCCTTTGCTTCAGCGGTAGTTGCTTTGGGCTTAGTTTCTTTACTTTCCAGCTTGCTTGCGGCAGTTTTTGCTACCTCAGCCTTTACGGCTTTTGCCTCGACTGGTGTTTTATACTTAGCTGCTTCAGCCTTTGCTTTAGCGGCAGTTGCTT
>JARJEC010059962.1:0-15711 GCA_030264575.1 Tachinus sp. AB-2021 | reverse complement strand
TTAAGGAAGAATAGGGTTGTTAATCAAAATTTAATACAAAAATCTAATTACATCGCTCATTTTTATTCTACATTTAGTGTTTTATAGAAGGATTTTAAAACAAACAAATTGTTTTGTGTTTATTTTAACACCATTAGTTTTTTTATAATAATTAATGTGTGAAGAAGTTTGAAACAAAAATGTAACACCAATTCTAAATTTACTTTTTTATTTACCATTCTTTTTGACTCACTGCACAAAAATTGGTTCTTCTACTTATCATAAACAGAAATAAATTATTTTTTGTTAACCTTTGAGATATATATATATATATATATATATCTCAATTTTAAACTTATATATAACAAATCGCCACCTAATAACAAAGCGATTTCAATACCTACATAAAACGAACGAAGAAAGAAAAAACTTACAGAGAAAGGAGGAAATAGAAAATAAAAATAAAAAAGACAAAATAAAGGATTTCAATGTTAGAAGAATAGAAAGACTAGCAGTGCTAGATAAACTTAATGGTAGAGGTAACAACTAAGAACGCACGATTGTATTCATAATGAAATTTAAAAAATATAAAAGTTTCTATAGTCAGGATGGACAACGAGACAGCGGACTAGTAATAAAAGAAACATCAAACATTGAGATGTAGAACTTTAAGAGTAACAACTAAGATGAGTAAATGCTATAAATTAAGGATAAAAGCAGCAGTGAAAGTAAATTTTTACTATGCATTTACTATATAATATTTACAAATGCGGAGAAGAAGGGCTCCAGACAACAAAGCATTGAGTATAAAGTATATATATATATATATATATATATATATATATATATAAGTATAAAGTAACACAAGATAGAATAGAAAGAAAATCCCTAATTACAATAAAAAAAGACCCAGCAAAAACCTAGAAAATCCAGATATTAAAGTACACACGAAGATGATCATAAAAAAAATTTGAAGATTATCTCAGCAAATATAGGCAAAGGAAGCGAAGTACACAGCTTATAGCAGACAATTTATAACAGAATGCAGCTTCAGAAAATAGAAGAAAAAAACTAATAGGAGGTGATATCAAAATAGCCAATATAGAAAAAGACCAATTTGTCAGAAAAAAAAACAAATTCTTGAAAAGATGATAGCGATAGTAAAACTTAAAATATGCAACATAGACAACAATCCAGGATTAAAAGTGGCAATTCAAATCATACATTGATATTAACAAAGCAACCTGGAAAATGGTTAGAGTAGCAGGACTCTGGTCATCAGCAGAATAAAAAATGCAAAGTCTGCAAAAATAGATACAATACAAATTAAAAAAAAAAAAACAAAGACGAAAGAGAATGAAGATTGGATGTAAGAAAGGTTAGACAGAGAAAAAACAAAGAAAGCCAAAAAAGCTGAACAAATTACAGAAAACAAAAACATGAAGGTAATGTATTGAAAGATAGAAAATAGTGAAAAGTAATAATTGACAATTTGGTCCCCAATTGTTGGAGATTGTAAAAAAACCATCAGAAATACCCGTTTCATCGGGTATTTCTGATGGTTTTGAAATGACACTGACAACATTGGATAAAATAAAACAAATTATATATATATATATATATATAACACCAGGTTCGAATAAGAAAATAATATAATCTGAAGGTTGTGAAAGCGGGAAATAAAATAAAGATAATACAAATAATACACAGCTGTCTAAAGGTATGCTTGCTGGAAGGAGGTAAACTTAGTATTAATAACAAAAAAAAAGAAATAAAGTAGTAAAAGCAACGGCTCGCGGCGTATAGACCAATATACAAAAATCAACACGCTAACAAAGATAATGAAACAGAAGTATAAACAAAGAGAAACATGGATTTAAAAGATCGACGCTTCAGCTATTGAAACGGCAAAGATAAAAATACTTTGAATAGCATAGCATACTATATAAAGCAATTATAGAAATAGCAAAGAAAAAAGAAAAAAAAACAAAGGAACCATTAAAATAATATTTAGGGTTGAAATTTTGTGACCAAAAATGGAACATTTCAGATGGCCACTGGGCTACCACGGAGTTTTGTACTTAAAAATAAACGTAGAAATCTAGTCTCTAATGAGCTACGCAAGATGTGATTACCGGAAAACCTGACAATAACTGGTAAATAGGAATATGGACATATTAATCGAAAATTCTAATTGATAAACAAGATGAAATGAAATAAAAATAATGAATTATATCTGACTCAACAGAAAGCTAAGACAGCATGACAAAGAAAATTAACAAGGGAACTGGAAAAATTCTGGTAGGAAACAGACCAAATAATGAACATAGGTAAGAAAACTAAATATCTGAAAGAAAGGCACTTGAAGCAAATATATGAAACAAACAAGTTAATAAAGCAATTGGAGAGACAAATAGGATGGGAGGAAAACTGACTAAGCTCATATCAAATAAGGTAGGACCAGGAGAAGGAGTAGCGGCGGCAAAAAATAAATTACTGTTAGGTACAAAAAGATGAAGAATACGTGCTGGTGATGGAGCAAAAAATAAACATAAAGAAATTAATAAATAAAGAAACTAGTAAAAAGATGTAGAGAGACAAACGAGAGAAGAGATCATGGAAACATGGTAGAGACAGTAGAGCAAACAAAATAAAGTAAAATAGAATAATACCAGAAACAAAGAATGGGTACAATAAACCTCAGACATGTATACAACACAAATACTATTCTGACATGGAACTTTTGATAAGTATTTACAAACAATAAATAAGATAAAAGCATAAAGAAAAAATAAAGAAATGGTTGTTTATGATAATATCAAATAAATGGTCACAGTCAACAAGACTTTTGAAATATAATTTTGAGTTTACCCTAAATCTGAACACACATAAGTAAATCACAAAGAGAAAACCCCGCTTAATAGAATAAGAGGGGACTTGAGCAGACAAAAAATAATGAACACTAATACATATGATTTTAAAATATGTTATATAAGTGTATTTATACTTATTTGTAACGTAATTAATAGTAAAACTAACAAATAAAATTATATGCTTGTATTATGTATGCATATGTATTGTTAAAATGATAGAGGACTGGCTAGAAAGTATTTGCACATAGATCGAAAATAGGCAAATAACATCGAAGGAATCACCCATACAACTTTGTTGTGCAGCGTTTTACAAATCTCATCAAAGCGTCTTGTGTAAAATATCACACTTTCAAATATATTTGAAAATCTTTAATGATATTAATAGTTAAATAATTTCTAGTTATATCATTAAGATTTATATGAAATAATTCATGTAATAAACACAACAAAATTTGTAAATAATTCACAAAATATATATTAGATATTATGAAAAATGTGCTTATAATTCCAAAACAATTTTTAACATCAAAGTTTGTAGCATGAGTTTCTACCCGTCTATTTCGATTTCCAATATAATAAATAACTTCACAGAATTATGCTAATATTATTTTATTTTGAATGTAATTTAATTAATATTAATATTTCCTTAAAGAATTCAATTAGCATTTATATTACATTAGAAAGTATCGAAAAAGTTAAAAGTAAAATTTTTCTTAAATATTTGTAACACATTTTTCTCTCAAAAACAGACAAAATCGATTTACGATTACATATTTATAACGGCAGATATTCACACGCAATTAAAAATTAATATTTACATAACTCCTGCATGCACTTACTTTCAAGCGGAGATCGCTTCAATACAACATCCATTTCATTTTTTCCTCTTCTTTCGAACTGAACTTATAATTTATCTAGGAATAAACCCCTCATTAGTTGCTTTAAAAGTGAACGTGTTTCGCGAGTTGTGTTTATGCTTGCATGACAAATTGTTAAGTGTATCAATAAGCAGGTCGTATTGTGTAATGAAAGAGAAATTTATGGATGAGAAACTAATGAATTCGTCAAAGAGGATTGATTAATACGTAATGAGTAATAAAATTGTGATATTGATGAGTTTCTTGTTTTCGTTAATGTGAAATTTAAATGCTAATTAATTCAAAATTAAACCATTTTAGTTGTGGTGTAAATGTCATTAATTTAATATTATTGTAAATTTAAAAATAGTGGGTTATAATTTATTCAAATTAAATTTATGGTCATAATGATTATGCTAATATGGCTAACAGGAGATAAATATATAATTGAAAGTTTAATGCGTTTGCACACAAGTTGCTCAATAACGAGTAAATATAGCAAACTCTTCTCAAATTTTTATTAAGAAACTTAATTATGTTATATGAGCAATTCCATTAATGAATATTCTTTCAGATCGCCGCAGGATTAAAAATTTTCGTGGCGCATCCAACGGCGAGGGGTTGGAGGCCATTATTGACCCAGAGCGGAGGTGCTTGATCATGTTTGCGGTTGTGGCATCAGCACTTAAAATTGAATTGGACAAAATCTGCGATTCCCAGAAAACCACCAAACGACCAGCGTACTCGTCATTGGATTCACCGGCCACCAACCCCCTTGACGACAGCGAGGCAAAACCAGATGACACCATCATTGAGGCCTCCTCGCAGATGGACACCGGGGCCTGCAACGACGACGAAAGGAAGAGAGCTAAGAAGATGGGGAAGGAACCGGGTGAGCTTCCTTCTCTATTATCAACCGTCAGCCCCCCTCCCGTCTCCGAAGCCTAGCTCCGCTGCGTCTTCCGCAAACAACCAAGGCAACCCACGGCCCCAGTCGCCACCTCACAGCTTGCCCCTTCAGGGCACTACCCTGCAGGGCTCGCACTCCAAAAGTGTGCCCATACGGCTAATTATAGAAGCTGCCAAGTCTATAAAAGACTTACGGCTCTCCAAATATTACATTCAACCACAAAATTACAAAACAATAGCACCATTAAAAAAAACAACAATAATAATATAGCCCCCACGCAGTCTCCCCCGTCCCCAACACAGAGCAAATCCCAAACTAGGGAAATCCAATCGTTTTCTCAAGCCACGTCCCCGAGTGCTAACTTCTCTATCGCGGATAAATCTGCATCAATTAAAATAATCCTCATGAACCTGGCAAAGGCTGAACATAGATCTTGCGGTCATTTCCGATACCGGGCTTAGGCCAGATCAAACGGCCAAAATTCCAAACACCTTTGCTATTTTGGAGACCTGCGTGGGAACCAAGGAAGGGGAACGACAATTTTTGCAAGAAGATAGCTCGACAAATCCGAAGTTACCACGCCCCCATTGCAGAACTTCGAGGCAAACTCGATCATCGTAAACGTCTTTGACCTCGGCTTAATCAAAGCTAGTTTCGGTCTTTCAAAGCCCATTCAAACCAACCGACCCGGCTGACAACGTAGCGCTTTACGTTGATTCTCTCCCCACTATAATTGCGGGCGACATAAATGCCAAACATCATGCTTAGAACAGCGTACATTCCAAAGCTAAAGGAAAAGCCCTCTTCACCCACGCCCAAAATACAGGGCTTACAATTCTAGGCCTCGACTCGATAAACTTCCATCATAGTGCTGACCCTCCCGGAGACGTCCTTCATATAGCGGTTCTCAAGGACGTCCCGGCGCATGCCTCTGTCAATGTGATCAACGACCTGAGCTCTGACCACAGTCCGGTCATCTTAAAGCTCTTCAGTGGGGTGACGGGAGCGGAGGCCAGGAAGGTCTATCGGACCGACTGGCTGCTGTTTTCCCACCGCATCGGAGCCTCAGTAAATCTCAGATACGGACCGTCAACGAACTCGAAACGGCCGTTGACACTCTGACAAGCCAAATGAAGGAAGAGATAGCCTCGTCCACCAAAACCTTCTCGCACCACTCCAACAACCGTCTGAGTCTCTCATTAGACAACGCAACGATGCCAGACGTCAATAGGAAGTACAATTCTAGGCACAATCCCGTAGACCGGGAAAAGATGAACCGTCTTCAACGAGAAGTCCAGAAAGCCACAAGAGAACACAATAATGTGTGTTGGCAAAAAACCTTGAGACTGACTCAGAAGATAAGAATCTGATGTGGCAGATCTCAAAAGCCCTCCGAAATAAACGTACTCCGCTCGCCGCCATTCACGGCAAGAACGGTCTTCAGTACACCCGAGGGAAAGACCAAAGCAATAGACAACAGCCTGGAACTCCAATGTTACCCGGTCTATCACATAAATCTAGATCAAGATCACGTCGGAACACTCCACTGCCAGGTACAAAACCTTCTTTCCGACGTCACGAACAAACCTCCACTTGATAGCGTTCGCACTCCCGGGTGAGAGATATCCTAAGAAATCTCAAACACAAGTCTACCCCCGACCGGGATCCCAAACCGGGCCCTCAAAAGCCTACCACAAAAAAGCATAATGGCCTTAACTAATATTATAAATGCAGTCCTAAGGACTTCGCACTTTCCGAAGAAAATGCCCATGTAACCCACATCAGAAAATTCCAAAAAGACGAAAAATTTCCGCAAAATCACAAAACACGTGATCCTGGACAAGCTTCACGATCACACTTTCACCGGAAACCTGCTGCCCTGACACCAGCCACCAGTGCGTGCGCCATAGACCGTGTCGTAACCGGGTTTCGGAACAGGATACTGACCGGAGCCCTCTTCTTTGACATCGAGAAGGCTTACGTCAAGGCCTGCATAACGGGCGTCCTCCTGAAGCTCCTACGCTCCGGGTTCCCTCTGAGACTAGTCAAACTAGTCGCCTTCTTCCTCACCCATAGGGTACTAGCCGTAGCGTTGTACGGCCACGTATCAACCTTCCGCCGCTTCACGTATATACATATATATATATATATATATATATATATATATATATATATATATATGTGTGTGTGTGTGATCTACGAATGCTATGATGCCAGGTACAAACTGCAGAATAGTCGAAGCCCAGATGCGGTGGCAAATGGTAATTTTATATACAAGATACAATTCTTATATAGTCAGCTGTTCTTACGAGTCCCACTAAATATTGCGGCCAATAGAAAGCCCAGCTAGTCTACATTTTATAAGAAGCCCGTTGATGTTGCCAATAGTTCTTATGTAAGTTCATTCGACTATTTAAACCTTTGAAAAGTATTGTGAATTAATCGGATAAATATAAAAAAAAATGTCTAGAGCTTCAATTGATAAAAACATGAAATTTAGTGTATATATATATATATATATATATATATATATATATATATATATATTATTTTAAACATATCAATAATTATTATTAAGCATTTTATCACAAACTAAAAAGCAATCAAGTATATTTTTATTTAAAATAAACTTGATGGCTTCATCGTACATCAAGCTGCGTTTTCAACATCTAAATAACTTAAATTATTCGTTTTTGTTTGATTATTCCGTTTATATTGCATATTAGCACATTTACTTGATGAGTGAATTGAAATGGCTTTTTTAATTATTTTCATATGGATATTTTGATTATTTTAATAGATTCCATACTTTGATTGTATACTAATAAATTTTATATAATTAATTAAATAATTTTATTGTACTCAAATGTATATTTTTTGTTTGACTTAGTACCACTCTCCCCTATAGTATATACATTTAGCAATAATAATAAGTTACATATCAAAATTGATCCAGCAAAAAGCAACTTGAATATACAAATATAGTAGAATAAAAAAACTATTTTGATAATGAATTGGTTTATAGTTTCTTAATCCTAAATTAGTTATGACAAATTAACTTTTTTAATACACACAAAATTTAATGTAAAACTAATCAAAGCGTATGTTAAATGTTTTACTATTTTAATTTCTATTGTCATTTGAGATACGGAACATATAATAATATGTTGGAAAAACATTGTTATTATTAATAATAGTAATAAAATTATATCAAGCTATACTATACTGAAATATCTTACTGATGCTAAGAAATCCGATACAAATTACATTGCAATCAAAATTGGGAGTAACAATTGCATATTTTTAAAATTCAAGCTTTATTATTTACATGTATGACGTATGGAAAGTATAAGTTTAGAAAATTGGTAATAAATGTTTGTCAGTTTTGGAAAAACTTTTAAATAGTACAATTAGTAATGTTAAAACAGTAGAGTATATATTACATATAATTATATTGTCTACAGTTTACAGGAAGCCCGGCAATAGTTTGCAATTTTTGTGATAATATGTTGTTACAGCATGCACAATAAATTAGACGCACTTTTTGATAAAATTGGCGCTTGGAAATGAGTCAGCTATTGTTTACATGATTGATATATTAACATATTAGTTAGTTTAGTTTGAAGTGAACTCGAGTAAAACATAAACAAAAAAATTAGATTTTTATGCAACGGCTATTCTTATTTCATTTTTCTATACCAAAGAAATCTACAGATACGGAGTTGAGTTACTCACAATATGCAAATTTATTTTAAATTAAATGGAAATATTTTCCAAAACCAACAAAATAGAGGTTAAAAAAATATTATCTACTATTTCAAACTCCACACAGAAAACGTTACAACGCATAAATAGTTTGAATGTAGCCAGTTACTATTAAAATATAGCAAAAATATGTTTAACAGATTGGGTAAACAACCTTTGCATATAATTTATTTAGAAATAAATAATACGACAATTTAGTATGTCCTTTATTCTAATAACACTGTTGATATAAAACGTGATTGTAAATAAAAAATGCACAACGCAGTTTTTATTCATGTTATTATTCGCGTACAACGACACTTAACGACGTATATTTTTTGAAATAATTACAAAGCAATACAGCAATTAATAATCAAACATCAAACGTAGTAAATTGTTTCATTATCATAAATCATCACATAATAACGTTTACTGGTATTATCCAAGTTAATTAATACATCATAATTTCTGAAGGTTTTATATGTTCAGAATTTTTGCAGATATATAATTTAAACTTCAAATTTGTGGGCTGTAATATTTATTTATTATAATTGATTGGTAAAAAATGTTGCCAAACAATTGGGCTTCGCATAATCTGCGAAGTGTAGTTGGCTCCTATAAACTGTGAAACTTATTTTCTATATATACAGTTGTAACCGTGAGCCCCCTGCAGTTAGATGTGATGAACTAAGCCTGTATATATTGCGATAATTGACCGACTTACGAGTCCCGACAAAAAATTTTAAAACACTTCAGAGTAAAATTTTAAATTTTAATTCTGTTTTTTGTTCCTTTCTATAAGGTCTTATGAAGGCTGACGTTCTGTTAAAACTACAGTCGCAATGCAGTGTGACTAAATAAGTTGTGATATAAAAATACTAGTTTTATTTTTTAATGTTTTATTATAAATTATCACGTAGTAACAATCAATTCTATCAATTTTCTTACTAACTAGTTTACTTCATTTTACATAAAGTAAAAATATGTCAATTAATTTAATTAAATTTTTTAAATTTAAATTTAAGATTTATAAAATGAGCTAACATTAACACTAGCATTTGTTAAACATATTATTTTCTAACAATTTTGAAACATTTGTTTTATGAACCAAATTGTGCATGAATCCATAAATACAATAGCAGTGCCACAATTCAGATTTCTAAAATTCCAAAAAAAGGTTGCTTTGCTATGCAGTGATTCGATTTGGTGTGTACAAATATGCAATACAAAAATTGTAACTATTTATAAGGATATTTCATCAATATGTATTGTCAACATGACATAATGTTAAAGTTTTAAAATGCTTATTTGTTTAACTAATCCTAGTATTTTACTATATTTACACTTTTTTGTTTAAATAAAGCAAAACTTGATTTTTGTCAATTAATTTTATCATTTTTATTTAATTTTATATGTCAGTTTTAATTTTTGTTATAAAATTTATAGAAAATAGAAAACAATTGTGGATTTTTACACGATTTTTGTCTCAAACATCTAATGACGTCTTAGAACGCCTCTAACTTTGATTTCCTTAGTAGCAATGCAAGCGATGGTAAAATGTAAAGTTTCTGCACTATAAATATTAGTAACGGTGGGAAACAATATTGAGAATTAATAAAACAATGTTGATAGAACTAAAAACGGACAATGGAAATGTTTTACAATCTGAAAAGTATTTGTGTTCAAAAGTTTTTGAACTATGCATGGTAGGTATTAAATTCCGACTAATGCTACAATTCGGTTGTTTTTTAGCATTTTTTAAAAGATGCATAAAATTAACAAAAATTAATTTTCTATTATAATATCTTGTCAACTATTTGTCTTTAATACTTGAATATCAACAAAAACCAAGTAATATTCAAATAAAATATAAATAATAGACTTTGCTATTTAAATTTAAAAAAAAATACTTGCAAATAATAAATATTAGAAACAAATACTTGATTGAAGTTTATAAAACTAAATCTTTTTATATATTTTACAAAAATTCTTAAATAAACTGAGTTATAGCACTGGCGGCGGGATTTTAGTATCCAGCCTTAATAAACAAATACTATTATTAAATTTCATAAATAAATATTAATAAGGTTGTAGCTATTAAAAACTTGTCATAATATAAAATAAAAATAAATATAAAATAGCAATTGAAATACAAAGTGAGATAAAGTGAATTCCCGTTTGCCCCAGTTATGTTAAAAAAACATGATAATGCTAAAAACAACTACGCAGGGGTTCAGTCAGATCAACTAATATTCAATTTCACTAGTTATTTAAAAGTATTCGTGCAGTAATGCCAGATGTTGGATTCGCATTGGTTTAAAAGATTGTGCGGAGCCAAGTGCTACCGGCCCATATCAAAAACTGTATATCTGTTTAAAATGGTGGCGAAAGATAGTGGTGATTTTATTGAACCATAATGTGTAACTGTACTGTATTTATGTGACAAAATGGTTTCACGAATAAAATTTTGTGTGAAGACTATATTGACATAATAACATAATTTTATGTTGATGTACACACTAAAACGCACTCGCCTTCGATTTTTTGTAACTAGCCTCCGCTCTGGAAGCAAATTCGTTAAAGTAATATATAGCTTGGAGATGTATTAGATGTTTTATATCTATATCTATCTATCTATCTATCTTTCTATCTATATATAAATAATTCACCATTGCATTCTTGTAGTATGTAGAATATTGTTAAATAAAATCACAAAACGTACTTGTTTAATATAGCCTGCCATTCTCCTTGACTCTCAGGAACGGGAAAATCATAAATAGAGAGTCTTGTGCGAGATCTCAATTCCCTCATCATATCTTCAATATCAAACACGAATGGTTCTTGGCCAAAATTTGCATCCACCACTTCTCCCGGAGTTTGCAAGCCTACTGTTGGATATAAGTTTGGCTGAAAAAAAATCAATTATTTTGGTAATTAAGTTGAAATTTTAAACAAGATGCAATTTGTAAAGTGATATTGACTCATATATTTTTAACAACTGTATTAATACATTTTTTTATCCCTAATGAAAATAAATATTGTTATAAAAAATAAATCCCACTTAATACATTCTTTTCAGCAGGTAGAAATTACAGGACAAAAAGACAACCACAGAATTTAAATTCTATTTTATTACAACATCTACTATTTACAAGCTATGTTGTAAGTGACCCTCTTGATGTATTTTTTAATTCAAAGTATTTATTTTGAGTGCACAATTTGTAATGACCTATAAATCATGCTATGCAAATAAAATAGAAACAGGACATTATATATAAATTATAAACGTGGTACATGATAAATATAATTTGCGCATCAGCATTTATTGTGAAAATTCCATAAGAAAATTTTATGGATTAACTTGATACGGTGTTCTTTATAAAGTAGATTTTAATACCAAAGATAGGATGACATTTCATCTAGCTAAGTTTTGTACTAAAATTGCAGCTTTATAACGGTTATGTTGTAATGTTGTCATGTCCAAATTTATTAGATATTATATTGCCAGATCGCATAGCATAAACCTGCTTTTTCACAGACAACACTTTTTATATATGTAGTCAACTATGCGTGAATTCACAAATCTATTTTAAAATTATTTATTTAACCCTCTCGTGTGTGTTTGTTTTTTCTATTTATTTGCAAAACTATGGAGTAAATTCTTATAGTAATGTTCGTAATACACATTTAAGGACATATATTTTCATTAGTTATTCATAGATGGCTATAGTTGTACCGAATTGTATATTAAAATCATTTGTAAATAAGTCAGCAAGTGCTCGGTTTGCTTAGAATTCGTTTGTGCAAAGACAGTGAACAAAAAAATGGTTCACTGTAGAATAAAGTATTCTTCATCTTTGCCATAGCTTATGCTGACAATATCACCATCCTTATAATCGGGAAGTTTAGAACCTTATCTAACTTGGTGCAGATTGAAGTACTAAACACCGTAGAAAGGTGGTGTATTAAAGAGGGACTATCAGTAAACCCAAGCAAAATGGTGATTCTTCCTTTTACAATGCAACGAAACACCAAAGACATAAAAATGTTGAAAAAGTATGAAGCTACGGTTCCATTGACAAAGGAAGTAAAGAATCTGGGACTCACCCTTAACATCAAACTTACCTTCCAGTCTTTTGAAAAACGTGATTGCAAAGGCCACAAGGGTGCTCTTTGCAACCAAAATGATGGTTGGACGCACTTGGTGACTAACATCAATATGACCAGATGGCTATATACAGTGGTAATTAGACCCATCATCACATACGGAACACTCGTATAGGGTGAAAAACCGACAGTCAGAACTATAGCCACTAAGGTATGCAGAGTACAGAGGATGGCATGTTTGCTGATAACGGGAACGATGAGAATGATTCCCACAGCAGCCATGGAAGTGCTACTCTCACTACCGCTAATTTTGTAATGATGGCCGAGGCGAGGCAAACAGCGTATAGACTACAGATAAACAAACACGTTTCTAATCTTGGGACTCACAAACCTAGTATTACAAACATGTTACTTGAAAAAAACTAGAGGTCGCAATACGTACTAAAACTTTTCCCCCAACAATATATATAATGTTCGCATGTGTTGGTGGAGGATAGTATAAAACTAAAAATGGATGCGGTTGATCTCTTCGACATGTTCGCTTGCCCCGATTTTAAAATTTTGCCGGATTTGTCACTGGCTGACACTGATCACGTGGGTTTTGAATTTCACTATCTTTTAGTTTTTATTTTATCCTATAGGAAGAAAGGTAATAATTTGGTTTTTTTTGTTTTTTATTTTTTTAAGGAAACAAAAACCAAAATTTGGAGATTTTTGTGATCTACAAATTCATTTATATGAAATTTTGTTATAAATTTCATAGTTTTCTTCTGAATTGACAAAATTCTTCTATTTTTTCTATTTAACATTTATAATGCGTTTTTATAAATAAGTTATTAAAATATCAATCTAAAACTAATTTAATTCAATTTCTAGGGTTAAATTACCATAGAATTGAGCAACTACCTTTCTTCATTTGTTATTCTGTTCAAATCGAGGCCTTGCCAACTTAACCAATCAAAACGAATTTTTGGGCGGCAACACTAAACACACTAAACACACACACACTAAACACACACACACTAAACACACTAAACACACACACACTAAACACGCACACACACACACACACACGCGCGCGCGCGCACGCACACGCGCACACACACACGCGCGCGCGCACGCACACGCGCACACACACACACGCGCACAGACACACACACAAACACACGCGCACAGACACACACACACATGTATTAAAAAAAACACACACACACACACACCCATGGTGGTGCTATGGTACCAAGGGGATTGCATTTGAAAAAAGTAAGTTACAACCTAAATACTAACTATGTAATTTATAAAAACGCTCAATTTGTTCAATTTTTAATAATGTGGGAAAGTGATATTTTTCCGAATAATAATTCATTGTATGTTATTGCTATAAAAAAATTTCTTAAAAATTCATTTAATTTTTTTTTGATAATGAGGTTATGTTATCAAAATTTCAAAAAATTTGGATTTGTATATAAAATCTACAATCAAATGCAAAATTGCAAAAATTTACTGGGTGTATTTAAAAAAACAAAATTGATAATATTTCCGGTTAAACTGGATATGATATTTTAGAAACTTTTAGCAGTAAAGTAGGTTATTGTGATGTACGTATTTTAAAAATTTCATAGAATAATATTCATAAATACAAAAGATATAGGCACGTGCGTACTTGTTTCAGTTGTCACCTGGTATATATACATATTTTTAATAAAAATTAACAAGATGAGCGTTCTAGCACAATTTTTTTACAAAAAAAGCACTGGCAATTCCTAATAAAAAAACTTTTCATGTCAAAGTAAAAAAAAGCCCCTTATCGTATTACATAATATGTCAGAATTTGAAATTTTATCATATTATGATAGAAATTAAATCCTGGCACAATCTACAATTATCAAAATATTGATATTACACTTGATGTAAAATAAATACAATCTGTCAACTTAATATTGAAAGACCATAACATCGTTTAAACCTTAAGCTGGGCTTAAAATATTAAGGGAGGGGGTTTACCATTGCACTACATAGTTAAGGGACACTTAGAGCCTTAAACGACCCTTAAATTTAAGCCATCAATATTGTGGGTTTAGTGCAAACTTAACCTAATAATTGCAATCATCTGCTGAGTTTATTAAAATTTTCCCATATCTACAAGAGAAATTTTCTTCGGTGCAAGTAAATTACAGCAGAATGGGGCATTTACATTTTACATATTGAAACAAAAAAAAAAAAAACATATTCGACTCCTTAAGAGTGGGATTTTATTTGAATATACTAGCGATACCTTGGATATATATTATGGATTATTATTTCCTTGGTCTGCCAATTTTTTTAATTAATAATGATTGATTTGGCTTTTTAAGCCGCTAATAAAAAACATGAAGATTCCAATCACCACAAATGCTTTAAGATTAGAAACATTGTTGATTTTATTTAAAATTATTGATTATGTGTTTATTCAACATGATTAAAATACAATTAAAATGTTATTGTCAGGCATAGAGAAAACAACATACATGTTAATGACATTTGCGTCACCGTTTTATTATAAATATTTGATATATTATTTTCAATTTAAAATACGTTGTGATGATTGTCTAACATTTTAAACAGATTAAACCAAACGCCAGGCCTACCAATGGTTATTCTAAAACTATGCAATGTTGCCATGTATATATATATATATTAAACTCTGCTTAAAATATGTCGGTGCAATGAAGTGAAAATTAAAGCTACCCTTAAGGTTAACTATGATTTAGTTAAGCGTAGATTTAAGCCACAATGGTGAAACAACCTTAAATATTTTTTCATTAATTAAAACAATTGCATTTTATGGTGGTACAAAAATTGTCTGACTAATACTGATATAATGCGTATCGTCGCCATCTCTAGTATCCCTAGTCGTTACACGTATTTCAGTAACAAAGCCTCGAACAAAATTCATATAAGAATTTCTACTGAGGCATAAGAAAAATAGGAATAAGATTTGCACATACTAGCAATAATGCTAAATGATCGGTGCAAAACTTTACTTAGCTAAATGGCATTTACGATATCTAGTTGATGCATTAATTCTATTATGGTTCTAATAATCTTTTTTTTTTTTGTTTAGGGGCTCGGATGGCTATTTCCACCTTTCTGCACTGCGACCTACGTAGGTCTATTGTGCACTACCCTGCTGTTAGTGTTCTACCAGGAATTTCACTTCTCGGGAGAAGTGTAGAATTTCCTGTAGAGGCCTATTTCTCAG
>JARJEC010059952.1:0-30407 GCA_030264575.1 Tachinus sp. AB-2021 | reverse complement strand
TACCTTAAAACTACTAACGATGAAAAGCGGTTGATAGCTGGTTTGAGGAGCTCGACGATTCTCACAATAAACAGGGCATCAAAGCTATTGGACGTCGCTGGGAATAGTGTATCAAGCTAATAGGAGACTGTTTAGAAAATTAAAATTATTTCTTTGTTAAGTTTTTCAGACTACCTTGCGGTGCATCAAAACGCAAAAAACTACTTTTGCATTTTATTTGTATTTCAGAATATTGTAAGCCAATATACATGTTTTAATGAAATGGCACCATCATTTTTTTAAACAAGCAAAAGTTTCAACAAAATTGAATGACAACCAAAGGCAGTTTTCTGATCTAGAGCACCCCATCGAATCATATAAAAAGTAATATTTAAATTCTGCTTACTTATTTTCCAGTTTTACAAAATCGATACAAAAAAATAGTGCCTGGCCAAAACTCGATTTTCAGCCGTAACCGAATATTCGGCTCCTTCTCTAGTTTCGGCCGAAACAGTAACCGAAACTTATACTTAAGTTATTATTTATTTACATTGACATTGAGAAAAATACTACAGCATATCTATGTTTTTCCTAGCATTGTAATAGACTATTCAACTAGATTAAATAACTATAAATATCTTCAATTTATCAGGGAATCACTGTAGTATTTTTACAATCTAATGTATATAGGTACAAAATTATTTAGTAAGTAATCGATAAAACTACAACTTTTATTAATATTTAAGTATTTAGTTTTCAATCAAAACACAATTAAATAATTAAGACAATAATTTACAAAACTTCCATTTTACTACAAACAAAATAAGAAGCGTTTTAAATCAAAAAGAATTTATCGTTTTTTTTTGTAGTAATAATAAAACAAATACTACAATCAGATAATATCCGAATAAGATTGCAAAAAAATCTTTTAAAACAATGTGTTAAAAACAATAAAAAACATATTATTAATCGATTGTCAAAATCTAAAAATAATAGATACAAACAATCTATCCAAAAATTATTTTTTAAATTTTTTTAGTAAACAATAGTTTCGGCCTATTTTTGGCCGAAGCCGAAACAACTGGCCGAAATCAGAGAAAAGGCCAAAACTGGCCGAAACCGTAATCGAAACCAAAAATTTTGGTTGGTCACTACAAAAAAGTATCAATGGGTAGATAATATTTTTGCTTTTGAGCGTCACTTCAATAAAAATACAGTTCAGCTAACTCTGTTTACCTTCGTCAGTGCATCGAGTGGATAAGTGTCATTAGAAAAATTGCAGTAAATCGTGCATTTTTGCCGGAAGTTGTTAAGTGGACAATATCTTCGCAACAAAGGCAAAAATAAGTTTCTTTACATTTCAAAACATTTTCAAAAACTACGAAAAATTTTAACAATCGGTATGAAACGAGTGTAAAAAACCAATAGAAATCAATTTAGCGGATCAAAAAAGAATAAAAGTTAATATAATTAATGAATATATTAAAACATGCTATATGTCACTCTATTAACAGAAAATAGCTGTTCAATAAAAACTTGTTCAAAATCTGTTTATTAAAGCTGCTCACTTTTACCCTGCAGGAATTATACTTATAATTTTCTGTTAATTAAATATTTTATTAGCGTATATTAATTAATTTTTTTATAACTTGAAAGAAAATGTTTATGAGCTTTTTTTTTTCTTAATATAATAACAATTTTTTTTGTAATTTTTCGGCATATTTCTCATCTTTGGATTAATCACCGACGCCTATCCGAAGGAAAGTGTGCTCAGTATGACTTCATTCCTTAACCCGAAAAAATCTCCAAGCAAGGCCTGGAACAGCAGTCAACACACTAACAACTGGGCCACTTGAGTGACTTTTATGGTCAAACTATAGTTCAAGAATATCATTATATTTTTAAGAAAAAATAACAATTGGCACAGAAAACCAGTGATGTTCCGCCAACCCACCTCACCGGTACAATACTTTTATTAGTGTGGCTGGTTTCTCAGCGCCTAAACAATTTCTTAGTTTAAATAATCAGCAATCCAAATGACGAAAATTAATTGTTTTACACGTGTTTAAAACGAAATCGTATTTTTTGTATGTTTTAAACATAAAAAACTGTTTTAAATAATAAAAAACAGTTTTTTCTTTAAAATAAAATACCTTATTTAACAATTACATCTATAATTTAATCTATAAAATAATATACTGCTATAATTATGTAATTCTTTTAATAATTGTATTGATAAGTATAATTATAATAAAATAATAAAGTAACCCATTAATTGAAATTGTAAATTGAATAAACGATAATAAAATCGTTTTGTTTAGATAGGGGTAACGCGCATTTACGAATTTTAATATCAATAAAAAAAACAGATGTTTTTGTTACCTAATTACATATTTTTTCATTGAATTTTTAATATTTTTAATTTGGAAATATGAAGTATGACCCGAACTATTGCCAGGAGCGCTCATATAACAAGCCCAACAAAATAAAAACTCCATATGCAAATACATCGTTGGAGATAATTAGCGGCGTATGTTTGTGTATGGTAAAAAAACAGAGGATAATGTAACAAAATAAAGTGAATAATTTATTTTGTATTCAAGAATATAGTTAATTAAGCCATAAAGAACCCGCATTGACACTAATGAACACAAAATGTTGTGAAAAATAACTATTAGATGGTTAAAAGCAGGCATAAATTCACACACATACATATGCGCGGCCGATTTTAATTGGATTATCTTTTCTTTGCCAACAACCTAAAAGCTGTGTCAATTAAAATGGATCTCAAAGAAACAGCCCACAAAATTTACGGCGGCGCGGTGCGCTGTAATTGCATGTTGTTTAAATTTATAATAATTTTAATAAATAATTCAGTGTGTGTTAACATTTTGGTGAAATTTGTTTAAAGATTTGTTAGTATAGATTAATGTGCCGTGAAATAATTAATGCAGTCCAGTTAGAACAAGTTAATTAACGTAGAATTATCATATCAACAAATAGCGCGTTTATAATCAATAGAACTGTTAATTAAGCAACTAGAAGATGTAGGCGTCGCCGTTTCATTTTATTTTAAATGGAAAAATCTTGATTAATTGCTTTTATATCAAAATATGTTATGGGCGATTTTAATTGGGATCTATAAAACACATTAAAATTTCATTTATATTTTTCGTGCTAATTGAGTTGGTGCAGTAAAATTTCAATTGCCCCATAGTGATTATTTTCGCCTTTTACAGAAAGCACACATTACACGGCACACAGAAAAGCGATTTCAATTAGTACGGCCACGTAGAAAGTAAGTATCTGAATGTAATTTCTAAGGTTGGCAGCAGTGGTGCTTCAGAGTCCGAACAACGTCCGGTTCCGGAGATCAAAAGGCGGGTCCAGTAATTAAATACACTATAGCGCATTAAATTATCCTCGCATTGTACGGACTGTACACAATCACCGTGGACATCACATATGCACAAAGCATTCCTCCCTTAATGAAAGGCCATTAGGTAAAACGTTTCAGAGTACGCGGACATTATACCAGCCCATCCGAAAACACCCCCTACCACCCATCACTCAACCAACCTCAACAGACCATTGGTCATCTATTATGTAAAATCATATTTATGTAAATATTGAATATTTTATGGCTCAAATCAGTAGCAACCGGTGTTTTCAATTAAATTTAATAATAATTTAATTTGTGGTACAACTATGGTAAACAATGCTCAAATGCTGCAAAGTGGTATTATGTATCATCACGACCATAGTTATTATAATATAGGTCTGTAAATACATGTGCTCAACTGTAATAAAATAGCAAAAATACACAAGTTCCGGGACGGCCAAATGACGTAACGTTATTTCGTAAAATATTTTTTAATTTAAACATATACTTTAATAGCATATTATTCATCATTTAGCAGATGTAAAAAATATTTAATTAAACACTAGCTTATCACAATTTACAAAACATAATTAACAAAACAATTCATAAATAGATTTAAAAGTAACTTCACTTTCTAAAAGAATCGAGTGTGAAATAAGCTTTTTACATGTTTAGTCATAATTTTAACAAAAAAGTTTGCGAGCTTTGCGAGCTTCAAGGAGGAGCAAAAGCTGTGATTTTTGCTACTTTACATTTAGATTTTAAAAGGTTAGACATAAAGAAACATTAAGACATGCAAAACTATATTTATTTACGTTATTATTCTCTATCCGTTCAAAAAACTCAGTCAAAAATTACATTTTGAGTTATTGAGAACATACATTGCGCAATACATTAACGTTACTGGAGACAAATGATATTAAAATAATACTACACAAATACGGCGTTTATTACTAATCTCGTAACGACTGCCCAGCCACCTACATAGGTCATACCGGACAATCTCTCCATCATTTTATTTTAAATCATTTTTGATTTAAATAATTTTTTATTTAAATTATTTTCAAATTGACTTATAGTTTTGACAAGATTGAAATCAAATAAAATGGTTTACATCAAATAATTATGATTTAAACCACACAAGTTATACTTTCTACAGGAATATCCAATCCGACCGTTATTTAAAAGCAACCATCTTAAAAATTATAACAAGAAATCGGTTTTCTTTTCAAAATAAGGCAATTTATTGTGACACGTCACTTGCATTCGAATTAAAAAGTTCAAACGTTGGGTGATTAGGTACAATACATATTGAGCACAAACAACAAACTTATTTCTTCATTTGCGTCTTCATTTGGCTCATCAAAAAGGGCCGATTTTGTTGAAAATTATTATTGGTGACAAAAAACAGCACCAACAAAAAAAGAAAGGAATAACTGACGAACAATTTCCTTTTCAAAATATGGTACCTTTGTGAGTTATTTCTATTGCGACAAAGGCATCACCATTATGAATTTCCTCAGAGGAAATATGAAATGCTAATATCACTTCGGAAGTGTCGCATAGAGACCACAATTCAAAAAAAACTAAATGATGGTAAAAATGCTACAAATGTATGCTTCGACTTAATACTTTAAGTAAATCCCACATTCAGATAATATGTTAAACCATATTGGCGAAAAGATTTACGTAGAACAGAAATTAGCAATCAATTGCCTCCTCAAGTCTTTAGAGCCGCCAAATCTTTAGCTCATCGCCGTACTGCTATTAAGAAACATTATTTGAAGGAAAATTTTATTGAAAGATTAAAGATCAAAATACCTGCAAAACAATTTAAACTAATAGTCATAATCGATATAGGGAATGCTCGTTTTTTGAATGATTGAAGTTTAAAAATGGATCTCTCTTATAAACACCCCTTTCATATTTTTTACAATCTTACAACAAGTTATATAGAAGAGGATAACCACAAACCAAATTCGTGTCTCAGTATTTCATAATTTCATAAAAAAAATTTATAATAATTCATAAACATTTAATTATATCTGGCACAAATATATCATCATTGGTACCCCTGAACTAATATGTGCGATATACAGCTTATAATCTCCTAGAATGGTCATTCTAGATTTATTTTGTATTGTATTTTTAATCGATGTATTTAAAACATTGTTTTCATTCAAACTTAAAAACTACTTATTTATTTCAAATTATGTATGATATATAAAATATAATATATAATAGCACGTAGGAAATTTATTAAGAAATAAATAAATAAGCAATTAATTATACTAACATAGAAGTTAATAAAAATCTTATTTCTATAGTACTTACAGCAGACAATTTTTTATAAGAACTGTAGATGTTTTTCCAGAGAAAATTGATTTACCTGAAACAGAAAAATATAATTTAGCAATAGCTCGTAAAATATATCATAAAAGTTTATAACTCTAGAAATGGTTTAATCGTACAACGTTTGTTTATTTATTATACTTTAAAAGTGTTCCAATAAATAAAATGATAATAAAAGTATTTAAACAAAGCCGTTCTTGAAATTAGAGAATAAATAAAATTTGGACACAAAAATCGAACAGCTTTAGCTACAAAAAAATCTATCTGCTGTTAAAAACTCAACATTGGGGTATAAAATAGATGAAATCATCATAAATAACGTGTATGCTCCATTTGATTTAGTAATATACAAATGGAGTTGCTCTGAATAAACAGTTAATCGCAAAAACGGGAGATATTAAACTTAAATATCATTTTTGATACAAAATTATTTTGTTTATTATTGACCACTAAAAACGTCGATTTAAATTTTTTGTAGAACTGCCTTATATTTATTTATATTTATATTTCCTATATTATTTTATTAAAATAGTTTTAAAAATATTCATAGTAACCCTATAGAGTGTAGTCAAATAACGTTTAATTGTTCAGTTTTATCATCAGCTACTAATATAAAAAAATATTTAAATAATCTCACTTCCAAATTAACCGGAACCGGTAATAAGGTAAAAGTAGGCAAAATATACATAAAGTGTGTAAAAACAATATGATGGTCAAGTGCTTTTGAAGACTAACACCAAATATGACGAGATAGTTGCATACGGTGGTAAATGGACAGTTGTCAAGATAGTTGACAATGATATTATATATATATATATATATATATATATATATATATATAAAATAGATTACTAAAAAAAATTATGTAGAAGAACATAACTTCATCCATACGCGAAAATATGCATTTCAAAAACAAACTGATCCAGGATCTGCAGTAGCAGATATAGTACACAATTTATATAATGCAGATTCCAGAAAAGAAGTATTCCTAGATATGAAAAAGGCATGTTATATACCATAAGCAAGAAAAAAGTAATAAAAAAGAGTATGTAAAATTGGAATAGAAGCAAAAGAATTTAATTTACTAGAGACCTTCTTAGAAAATAGACCTATACAAACAAAAGCTAATAACTTTCTAAGTACAATAAAATACAGTGACTACGACATACTACAAGGAGGTGTACTTGCACCTTTTCTATATATCCTATATATAAATAACATCTTTGAAGAAATAAATAAAACAAAAATTACTATGTTTTTATCCACAAAAATAGTAGAGGTCGAAACCATCCTTATGATTAACATCTTTGAACTAAAATTACATAAAAAACTTTATATATACGCAGATGAGACACAACCCTAATACATACAGAAATGTGTAAAACAAAGCTACAACAAATGCAAGAAGATCTAAACAAAATAACTGAATGGTACAACAATAACTTACTAACAATTAATGAACAAAAAAGAAATTTTATGCTCATAACACGAAAAAGGTAAAATACTAAATCTATATTATAAATAAATAACAAACTACTTAAGGAAGTATCGCATACAAAATATCTAGAAACCACAATACAATAACCTAAACTGGAACACACACATACAAAACCTTACAAAGAAAAACACAAAAGCTATTGGAGCATTATACAAACTAACAAAGCTTATCACACCCAAAACGAGAAATACGATCTATTATGCTATCTTTGGCTCGCAAATTATGTATATGATGCATATAAGGTCACAAACTAGCATAAAAAACATTGATAAATTACAACGCCAACGAAATAAGGCAATAAAAATAATACACCAATTGGACAGATTAACACACACCAATGAAATACACAAAAAATTCAAACAACTAACAATAAAAAGCAAAATCGCTCAGCAATGTGTTATATACTAATTAACAAAATACGTCTGGGTTTAACTAAAACAAAACTTAAATTCAATAATAGAAAAGAACCGCACAACTCAAGAAGAAAAAGCTACCTTAATATAGAACAAAATCAAAAAACAAATGCTTGAGTGTTAGCTGTATCAAAGAATATAATAACCTGTCATATACAAATTTACAAATATAAAACAATTTAAAACTCAAATAAAAAATCTAATAAAACGACAAATAACAAATATGAATGAACAAAATACTAGTATGTATTTCCGATACCAAACTCCTAACGGAAATGGAGATCTGTTGGAATTATCCTATATTATGTATGTAAATATGTAAATTTTGTTAAAAAATAGGCCCATCATCATCACATGTGGAGCTCTTGTACAAAGTTAAAAATCACACTGAGGACTACAGCTACTAAGCTAGCGGCTGGCGTGTTTGGTAATAACAAGAACGATAAGAACAAAGCCCACATCATCCATGAAAGTGCTACCTGCACTACCGAGACTTCAGCTAGTCTTGATGACCAAGGCAATGCAAGCAGCGCACACAATCTTAGGACTCACAAACAAAGCTTAGCAAAACGTGTAGCATGAGAAAAGCACTAATGATGAAGCCAGACTTAAAGAAATGTTACAGAATTCAATAGTCCTTTCATTTAGTAATACTGTCGCTATAGAAATGACCCCCGGCGACAGGGCAGAAAAACATCTGGTACACATATGAAGCCAAAAACCTAAATGGCACCAGAGCTAGAACGTATGAAACCAAACATCGAGGTAATTCGATTACTCTATTCCTACGCAAATATGTCTCTGTTTCTCAAGCGGAAGTGGCCGCCATTGGGTGGTGTGCGAGGAACAGAATCTAACAGACTGATTACCATTAACTGTCACAGCCAAACAGCATTACGATAGCCAGTAATCCAAACAGATCTTAGATTGCATAGACAGTTTAGATGCATCGGCACAAACAACAGAGTACGCTTGGTCTAAACACAAAAAAACCAAGTCATTGCATGGAACCATGAGGTCAACCAACTAGCAAAAAGAAAATTACTGGAATATTTATTGAATCAGAATTCAAATTTAGGGATTCCATGTGAGACCAGAAAAGAAATAATTCGAGACAAACTTCAACGAAAAACAACTTGTGGGAAAGCTATCAACGAATGTATACTACACGATTATTCCTAACAAAACACAAAATACTCATCGCATATAAGTGTAATCTAAAAAACATATGCATTTAGATATTCAAGAAGATCCACTATGTCGGGGATGCTTGGACGACGACGGGACTCCGTAGCATTTATTGTTCGAATGCAAAGTATACAACATGCATCGACAGTTCACTTTGGCTTATATATGCTAACCGAAGAAGAACTAAAAAGAATTACTTGGCAAAAGCTATTGGACTTCATAGTAAAGCCATAATTGGAAAGGCTATAAGAAGTCAGAGGTGCACAATAGGGCTAAACAAAAATCTAAAAATGAGTGAAGTAATATAAACTATTCTAGTAAATAACATGTAATAAACTCAGCAACGTTGATTAAATAAATTGTCTTTGTAAATAACGAAAATAAATAGTACGTAATTAGGTTATTAATCAATTTTCTTAAAATAAAATTATTCAAAAAATAAAAATTATAGAAGGTGTTCAATTTAAAAAGAAGTTAAAGTGAAACCTGAAGTAAAAAAAACCTCTAGATTTTTAAATACATAGAAAAGTTTGAAAAAACTTAAACTGGACTTATAAATAACTATATTCTTTTATAGTGCACATTAACAAAAAACGAGAGAAAATGCCTCAAAGACCTTCAAAACGCCAACTAAAAAGTATCAAACAAAATATTGATATACCAATAGGTTAGTATCCTTCTATAAGAACTTTTTTCAACAATAATGAACAATATGCTTAACAATTTAACAATTAACAAAAGTACAAATAAGTACTAAATGTACAGAACTTTTCTGTATATGATAAGTAACTATTGAATACTTATCATATACAGTAAAATACGTTATAAGCATTGCCCATAGATCTTCAACTAGTAAATATAAAATCAATAAATACTAGAATAGACAAAACAAGAAATATCTTCACAACAGAAACCAGAGGTCGCAATGCGTACTAAAACTTTCCCCCCAACAATATACCATCAGTTCTATACGTTAAAAAGAATAATTTTAAATTCAATAAGATTAGTAGAATGCTGGCATGTGTTCGTGGAGAATAGTATAAGAGTAAAGGTTAATCCGGTCGGTCTGTTCGACACACTTCGCTTGTCGCGATTTTATATAATTATAATTTATATTTTTGGAGTTCGCGGGTTTTAATACTGATACTAATCACATAGGTTTTGTTTTTCGCGTTTAACCATTTCGAAAACGCCATCTATTGGTTTTTATTTTCTCCTAAAGGGAAAAAAGTAATAAATTCGTATCTTTTTTGTATTTCAAACTTTTTTAATGATACAAAGACCAAAATAAGCAGATTTTTGAGTACTACATTATTTTAGATTTTTGACTACTAATTATTATATATGAAATTTTGTTATAAATTTCATCGTTTTCTTGTAAATTAACAAAATTCTTTTATTTGATATTTGTAATGCGTTTTTATAAGTTAGGTATTAAAATTTTCAATCTAAAACTAATTAAATTTAATTTGTATGGTTAAATTACTATAGAATTGAGCAACTACCTTTGTTTATTTGATATTCTGTTCAAATCGAGGTGTTACCAATTTAACTAATCGAAACAAATTTTTGGCCGGCTCATCTAGAGCTTACTTCTAACATATTCAACAAATTTCAGAACAACGTCTTTAAAAACTGTTTGAGTTATGCATGACACACATCCGCACACACGCACACATACATACATACATACATACATACAAACAACTTTTTCAAACTCAGAGACCTTCAAAACGTATATTTCCGTTGAAATTTCAATTTCCAATTTTTGGTATGAATCCAATACTTTTCGTAAAGTAAAAATAAAATAAACAATTAAGGATGCATCCAAAAGATGTACAAACTTTCTTCAAATGCCAAAAAACGGAGCATATGTTAATAACCAATGACAACTGACACATTCACAATGGCGAGCAGTATGTAACAGAAGACCAATTAAACATAATTATAATCAAAATACTGAAGATAAAATTGCAGAATGAATGTGCTTTAAAGAATAATATATATATACCATCGCTGGTATCAAGTGATTTTAAAAGATTCTCCTCGCCTTGAATTACAATATAAAAAAGTAAGCCTGTTCAATTAAACTGAATTCTAATTTCAGAAAATTGTAATATATGTCTTAATATTCTGTATTTATCGTCGATATTAATAAAAAGAAAGTGTTAAATAAATTACTTTTTGCGCTCCTTAAAATTCACACGACCTTATAGCATCAATTCTAGTCTAGCATTTTAATGGACAAAAATGTCGAGTTATTTTTATTCATACTAATTAATTAACATCAAAATAATTAAAACGATTAGAAAGCGACTGAATCTGCGAGCTCTTGTATAATTTAAAGCGTTCGACTCGGTAACCCAGATAAATTATTATTTACATTCGACATTGTCTGAAAAGTATGACTGCTAAAAATGCACGTAGCTTACTGTTTCGTATGAATAGAACTGTAATTGTTTCAACTATGTAATAAACGCGTTCGGTAAGTAACAAAGCGTGATCACAAATGAGAGTGAGCTAGGCTGAAGACTTCTTGAAATAAGCAGACGAATGGCTATTACAATGATTAACTGCTTTGGTATAAATCACTACATTATTGCAGCTTAAGTTAAATGTTGATGTACGCGCTCCCTGTAGCATTTAACTCTGGAACGGCTTGAAACTCTGCCAACTTTTTCATAACAACGCACACATACATGTTTACTCTTTTTTCCCTCATCCTCAACACCGGTATGCAATAGTAATAACTTTTGACGCGTAACGTTAATACCGGTATATGTATATTTAGTGTAAGCGATGAAATATCTATTGAACCGTAAAAAGTAACTACCCCGTAATAATAATACAAGTCTCACTTGCGGCCTCTTTAAATATAACTCAGTGCACCTTCATAATAATGCCATGTTTAAGAAGAAATTTATTAGCTTTTTGTATGCGAATATTGCTTAATAAAACTAAGCGCTCGAATTTTCAAACTGTTTAAATACGTGTTGTACATGTGAAGAAAACGATAAACTAAATGTGTAGTTATCACTTTAGGTATACATTTTTTCATGCCGTCATCGTAAGTATAAACAGCCATTTTTATTAAATAACCTTATTGCACCGTCGAAATAACAATTGCGTACACAAAATTACATTAAATCTGTTTAGTCTAATACATTGCAAAATGATAATTATCATAAACTGTAAATGAATATTGTTTAAATATTAAAATTTTAGTTGTTTTTAACGTTCCCATCTGGCATGGCAATCTCAACAACTAGTATAATATATGTGCAAGAATATTGTAAAGCATTGTTGAATTCCACTGAAGATGCCAGAAATGACGAAACCGGTCTGGCAAATAAAATAAAAACAAGCCTATAAAAGTATATTCATTAACAACTTAGAAATATCAAGATGTAACACACCTCTTAAAATTAAATGAGCAAATTTTTATTAAATAAATAATTGATTCTTAAACTTATTAAAAAATACTTTTCAATTTTCAAAATTTTCACGCTTTAATTCACAGAAGCCTAAAATGTATGAATGCTAACCCAAGTCTTATTCATGATACAAAAAAGATACTAATTAAGTATTTTAGTGTGGAAATCAAGAATAAAAATTTATTCTATTACGCTACCATTTCGCCCTTCGTCTGTTTCTTTCATTAATATTTTAGCCTGTTAGTATGCATCATATCCCCTTTTCATCTAGAGATATTAAGCATTCTGTCTGGTTTCTGGTGGTTTGTCCCCGTTTCTTCATGATAGTTTTTCGTATTTTGATCTTTGCCAGATGCTCGTCATTTTATAGATTTTAGGTAGCCACCATTAAAATTTTTACATACATATCTTACTCCTCCTACTTTTAATTTTTCTTTTTTGCACGATGTAAAATAAAACCGACTCTTAAATGCTCTACCCATGCCTTTCAATCCAGATCCATTATAGATTTGCTTTGTCATTACATTTGCACACATTTTCTGGACATTTATTTATGTTTTGTTTTATACCATTGCCCTTAGTAAGCATATAGTTTGTAATAACGGGCTTAGATTTGACACAACTTATAAGGTGACTTTCGAACCACCTCGATATATTGGCGCATTTTTTATTGTCTGTCAGTATTTGAACTCATGACTAATAGCGTGTAAGACTGGCGCTCTATAACAAAACGTAATTTCAACAATAGTCTTTCAAGCAGGCAATATAAATGGCGATCAAATTAGTCAATTAGCTATAATGCTTATGGAAATTTTATAAAATACGTTTCTTCTGTGGGTCTATTTCAAAGTATGTTCAGCTATTTCAAAATTTGTATACTACATTTTAGAAATTTGAAGCGATGCAGTAAAGCCATAGAAGATATTAGTTTAGCAATAATGCAACAACAACCTTAGTACCAGTAACAAGAAACAGAATGTTTTAATATTTTCCGATTCTTATATGGCAATTTTCGGCTTTCTTAGTCAATTTTGACCTACGTCTAGGCCATTAGTTCCTTAACGCTATATTTATTTTCTGTCAGTTAGTGTGTGTTTTGATATATTTCTGAGTTGTTGAAAAAAAAATTAAAAAATTCTAAATAAGTTTTTTAGATGTTTGATATTCAAATTGGCAACACTTTTGTTCATCAACAGAAAATTTGACAACTAATAATTGATTTGTCCTAAGTTTTGTTGTACATACTTCTATAAGCTGCTACGTTTAGTGTCCCTGAATTGAGATCCTGCCGGTCTTTACGTGCACCTCTGACTTCTTAAACATTTTGCAGTTATGTCTCTTCTATGAAGTCCAGGAGCTTTTGGCAAGAAATTATCTTCAGCTTTACTTGGATTAGCATATGCTTGCCAAAGTGAACTGCATTGTATGTTGTATGCTTCGCATGCTGTATGCTCAATTTGGTTTGAAATTTGCAAATCGCTAATTGTGCAAATATACTTTAAAAAAATCTTGGTCCAGTTATATTGCGCTCATTTTACGGTCGATATAATTATCATCTTAGCATTCGTTCGTTTTCGCACTCACGCATACTCTAGTTGATAATACGCATTTGCAGAGAACCCAAGTGTGTCAAATGTCCCTTGCGCGGCGGCAAATTCAAACAGTTTTTGGATGCAAATATGGCCAGATACATCGACTTTCTGAACCGCATGAAAAGGATATTGATCACTCTCCCGATTGTAAAAATGTAATTTGCTCAGAAATGTGTTGAAAATATTCGTCCACCTAATATATAGGGATTTTTTTAATTTGTTTTTACGTTACACACATAGTTTTCACGTGATTTTTAAAATAGATCGATCATTTAAATTGTATTAAATTTTTAAAACTTTTGCCCCAATAATATATTTCCATTATCAGTTCTTTACGTTAAAGATATTCATTTTAAATTTAATAAGATAAGTATAATGTTGGCTTGTATTGGTGGAAGATAGTATAAAAGTAAAAGTGGATTCGATCGACACACTTGGCTTATCCCGATTTTACATAATTTTGATTTATATTTTTGTATTTCGCGGGTTTTGCCTCTAACTTGACAATACTCACGTAGGTTTTGTTTCCGCATTTGACCACCTCAAAAGCGCTATCTATTAGTTTTTTTTTCTAAAGGGAGAAAAGTAATAAATTCGTATCTTTTTTGTATTTTGGAATTTTTTAATGAAATAAAACCAAAATATGCAGATTTTAGAGATCTGCAAATTAGTATATATATATATATATATATATATATATATATATATATATTGTTATAAATTTCATAGTTTTCTTGTATTGCAAAATTCTTCTTTTCGACATTTCTAATACGTTTTTATAAGTTAGGTAAGTAATTTAATTCAATTTTTAGACTTAAATTATTATTGTATTGACCAACTACCTTTCTTTATTTGTTATTCTGTTCAAATCTAGGCTTTTTGTGGCGATTTTTGAAGAAAAAATTAACCACCACGTGTTGCCAATTTAACCAATCAAAACAAATTTTGGGCGGCATAACTAGAGCGTACTTATAACATATTCCCCAAATTTTAGAACAATATCTTAACAACTTTTTGAGTTATGCGTTCCACACACATATACACACACACACACACACACACACACACATACATACATACATACATACATACATACATACAGATACTTTTCTAAAAACCATTTTTTAGACTTCGGACCTAAAAAAACGTATATTTCCGTTGAAATATCAATTTCGAAATTTTGGCATGAATCCAATACTTTTCTCTATATAGGGGGAAAAGTAAAAAATATACAAATCTTATTGATTAATATTTTTTTAAATTAGTCAATTTCGTTTTAGCTCTTCTGAATTTGCATGGTAATGCATTATTTCATAAATTAGTAGGAAACGTAAGTCATCAAATATGCCATACTCATTAAAATTCTTAGATTAATATAAATTATTTTAATAAAGGAAGAACAATTTCGCAGGGCTGCTATACGCATACACACATCCAGTTTATTAGTGTGCATGTGTGCGCGCGTATTATCGTATTAATACTGTAAGAGATATTTGTGTGCGATATATAACTCAGACTTCCGAGTGGAGCTAATTAAATGGAGCGAGATAAACAGAGAAAATTCATTAATATTCATTCCTCTTTGTCTCTTATCTTGTCTTATGAAATGACATATAGGTATACTTATAATAATCTCTATTTATATTTCATTTCATTGTGAAATTTGGGGGGGTGCGGAATAAATTAAAATTTTAATTCATCTCTTTAGAGCGAGCGGTGGGTCCTCAGCTCGCACCGGAATAAACATTAAAAACCAATATTATTATTGCGGGGTTGCAGTCGAAGATTATAATTAGGGCTTAATTAAAATTTGGTTGCGCGGGGTCCCAATGTGTAATGTGTTTATTTAAAACGACACGTTTTCGCAGTAAAGATGAGGATTTTTACTCGAAAACCGCGATAGAATGCAAGGCCTGTTCTTCCCCGCAACACCGTATGTCCCCCCCCCCCAGCCCTCTTTGCGAGGCCGTGATTCTGGAACTTCGCAAAGAAGTTTATTTACAGCCGCTGGTGAAGTTTGCAGCATCAATTAGACAACTAATGAGCTAATTAAATGAGTATTCAGTGTAATGAATACCATGGGGATTATTATCAACTGAATATATTACTAATTACTGTTCTTTGGAGTAAAAAGAGTTTGTTAATTAATACGGGATGACATTTTGAAATGACGCGTTTACTTTAATATCTAGGACGGTTGTGAGTTATCGCAGTTTACTAATAAACATAGTTTAAGTCATTATGCGGCACTTGATTACCAAGGTATTTCAAATCAATTATAAATAGAATTCTAGTCCGAGAATTTCTGACATTGGGTGTTATCGTTGATATACATTCATTGTGTGGAATACAATTAAGATTAATTTCAGATTTATGAGATCTTTTGCAAAATGTTCTTATACGTACATACGATACAGCGTGACATTTATGTATTGCGGTACACGTAATATCAATTTTAAATCGTTGTTCTTGTAGTATTCACAAATTTAATACAAATTGATAATTATCCCAAAATGTATACTTATACATTTTTAAAACTTTGCATTAATTTAAAAAAATATATAATATAACATACCCCGGTTACACTCAGTGGCGTATTGCGCAGTGTTTAGTGTGAATACGCAGACAGCATTAATGACATGTCAGTGTACTCACTGTGACCCCAATAGTGCATTGTGCGAGTATTAATTGTGCTATATGAAATTCTATTGAAAAAATAAACTAAAATATTAATCTAAAACAAAAAATGTTTAATATTATTATTTAAGCAAATAGGAACATAATTATTTGACTGTTTTATTGACTGTACTTGGACGGCAAACATTTACAGAATTTCGGACCGTTCCAAGACACATAGTACTGCAGTCTACAATATGCATACATCTAGTTGGTTTTTGGTTTTTATCTTTGAGATCCCATAACAGGTTCCAAAAAATGGAAAATACATAATGGAAAGTACATAATACAATAAAATGAGAAAGTGTAAGTTGGATCCGACATAAGCCAGGTATACGTTTAGAGTCCTTGGGGTGGTGTATCCAGTACGACTAATGTAAAATGATTCAAGGCATGTAACGTTAGGCCCGGTCAGCACTTGGATGGGTGACTGCATACCTCCGTCTACCAGTACCATTCGGCAATGAGAAAAAATAGCGCTGTAGATATCGGAAAAGAACTAGCCATAACTTGATCCTGACCTTTTTCATCATAGACAGTAAACTTAAAAACGGGCTCCAATTTAATCTTTGTTAATTGGAACAAAGCAAATTGTATACACAAAAGGAATTCAGGTTGCGGCGGTCAGGTAATACTTTGATCTCTGACCAAAAATCGTCATCAAAGGCCATTTGAGCAACGGCTGTGGTATGTAGCATGTTTACGAGTTTACACTCAGCAGTGTCTATTGCCCTCCTCTATAAAGCTGCAATAAAAGCCATTAAATTCCAAAAGGCACAAAAACTGCAATTAAATACATTATATTAAAAACTCTCCAACTCCAACACAACAAACATTTTGTTAGCTATAAATTATTATTCTGTAAAAATAAGCAGCTTGTTAGTAAAATAATCAATTGACATGTTATTAAAATAGTCGATTGAATTGGTTTTAACTAAAATAAAATATAGTTAACAATGCATAGAAGAATCGATCTTCTATTTGTCAGCATACATAGCAAAAAAGAGGGAGAGCCATTTCAAGAAAAGCTGTGCAAATATGTGCTCAATATTGTCACTGTCACTCATGATATTGTATGGCAATGTCATTTTTGCCATTTTTTGTTTATTTTGTTATGAATGATGTTTAGTTGTTACACATAAAAAAATCGCAGCTTTCGCAACTATATCGACACATTTAATTAAACATCATGAATATAATATAATTTATATATTAATCAAGGTCTGATTTAACTTTTCTGATTACTAATGCCGTAGTACTGTTCCATTCTAAACATCAACTTATTTGAAGAAACTAGACTTCAGTTGAATATGCATGCGTTATTATCTTATGTTTATGCATATATTTATTTCTTTTGGAATTAAGTTTGACAGTGAATGCAAAATTATAAGTTTTTTAACTGCTATATACTTTTCTCAAATTGTTATTTTAATTAAACACGTATACTGTTTGCGACTGCACGTAATTTGAACGCTTCAGCAATACAGTCAAGTTTTTTTCATCGACGAGTCATTTTATCCAAGCTGACTTAATGACCGAAAAAAGTGAGTAGACGACAATATTTTGACTGAACCATCTCCGAACAATAATTTTTTAATGGGCATTCGATTATGAAGTTGGCAGGTATTTCCATAAAAGCGCATATCGACCTCCTTTATGAAAATGGCTTTGAGCGTCAACAAGTTTGTGAAGACATTTTCGTATTCTATTGGAGAAGATTTTGTTTTAATAGAAGACGACACTTTGTTGGAATGGTAACAGAATATCTGAATATAGTTAGCAGTCGTAAGCTGATTGGTCAGCATGCAACCTAGATCTTAATCCTATAAAACACCTACGGAATATGCTTCAACGGGGGGATTTGTCTCTTCAGCACTCTCCAAAATGTATAAGCTCCACGTCGACTAAATTTTCGCTCGAAGACAACACACAATATATATATATATATATATATATATATATATATATATATATATATATATATATATTTCTTCTTTAACCCTGTTTCAATTTTTAAAGATAATAAATTTTATAATAACTATATATTTTAATATTACAAAATATTTTTCGTTTGCAACTTTTTGTGTCTTTTTGGTCTAAAAAAATAGGAAAACATTTTTAAAAAATGAAAAAAAAATGTTTTATTAAGCTTAATTTTTTTAATAATTTTTTTCCGATGAATTTTAAAATTTTATACAAATTAAGTAAAAATTTTGAAATATTTTCGTGTTGCAAGAACAAAAATTTGTTTTGCTATCAAAGAAAGTAAACATAATTTTTAGAGAAAAAAAATTTAAAAAAAAGAAAATACAAAAAAAATATTTCGGCGTAAATTTATTTAAGGTTGAATCCTTTTTACGTTTGATTTTAGTAAAAACCACAATTTATTTTTTTAATTTATTCTACTTTTTCCAAGGCTCCAATTAAAAAATTCTATAAAAATAAATTTAATGCTTTTGCTTTATAAAAAATAGAAAAGAAGTATTTTTTTGGTTTAATTTTTGGAAACAAATTTGAATGCAACAAGAGAGAAAAATTATTCAATTTCTAGGGTTTTAGCGGCGCGGATATAATACCGGGTCGCCTCAACACTAATAATCATATATTTTAATGAATGCGTTCGGATCTAGCCTTGGATTCATTTCCGGCTTTTATTTTTGGTTATGGACCGGTATCCGGTTCCGGCCAAAAAGTGGATACGGCGACATCACTATAAGCACTAATTTTTAAAAAATGAAAAAAATTAAATGTTTTATTAAGCTTAATTTTTTTAATAATTTTTTTCCGATAAATTTTAAAATTTTATTCAAATTAAGTAAAAATTTTGAAATATTTTCGTGTTGCAAGATCAAAAATTTGTTTTGCTATCAAAGAAAGTAAACATAAGTTTTAGAGAAAAAAAATTTAAAAAAAAGAAAATACAAAAAAAATATTTCGGCGTAAATTTAATTAAGGTCGAATCCTTTTTACATTTGATTTTAGTAAAAACCACAATTTATTTTTTTAATTTATTCTACTTTTTCCAAGGCTCCAATTAATAAATTCTATAAAAATAAATTTAATGCTTTTGCTTTAAAACAATAGAAAAGAAGTATTTTTTTGGTTTAATTTTTGGAAAAAAATTTGAATGCAACAAGAGAGAAAAATTATTTAATTTCTACGGTTTTAGCGGCGCGGATATAACACCGGGTCGCCTCAACACTAATAATCATATATTTTTATGAATGCGTTCGGATCTGGCCTTGGATTCATTTCCGGCTTTTATTTTTGGTTATGGACCGGTATCCGGTTCCGGCCAAAAAGTGGATACGGCGATATCACTACATATTAGATGTTTGTGATACGTATGTTTTTCTGGGTATTTTATTTGTGAAAAGAAAAGAACAAGGATTTTGTATTTAATTTTGCTTTGCACTGTATTTGAAATGTTGGATATTGTATTTGACATGTCTTCTATGAACAAATCTAGTATACATTCAATATTTGATGTCCAAATATGGTAAAATTCAACAAAATTCATTCTGAAAATTGAAACTCCACAAATATAATAAGAAAAGTATTTTATTCAACATCTATGTGTCATTATCATAATGACACATAGATGTCGAAATATATATGGTTTGTGAATAAGTTGAATAAAATACTTTTCTGATTATATTTGTAGAATTTTAATTTATAATTTTCAGAATGAAATCTAGTATATACATATAAATGATGAGTTTCCTGGACAACATAAGAAAAATGATTATGGACAATCGCTTGAATCACTGTGAGAGGTTGCCAATGATTTGTGGAAAAAAACTCAACATCATCTTCATACTTCACAAATTACAAAATTCGGCAATTTTTTAAACAAACCACTCATTTTCAAACTTCAAAGTATTACAAAATATTAGTGGTATATTTGAAACGGTCAAATTCATAAGTTAAGCAATGTTGGGCGCGGCCAGAACTTAGATATATCATATTATAGCCTTCGCCATTGGGAAATAATTTTAGCACTCTAGATATCGGAGATAAATGTCTAGAGTAGCAAGGATTCCTACATAAACACGGTTAAAGGACTTCGTAATCAATGACCAGTTAGGCTAAACCCAACAAATACAAATACAACCGAGTTATAATAAAACCTGCTATAAAATGTATATTTTTACTCAAAAACTTGCCTTAAAATAAAACAATTCATTTCCTAAAGATTTTGTAACAATCCACACATTTTAAAAACATTTAAATAATGTTCTTCATATTCAAATAAAATTTGCTTAAAATCAGACTCTTTGGTCTTTCCAACGCAATTATAAATCATCATGAGTAATACAAAAGGAACAAAATTGATTCTGATTGCTCCCCGTTCATTCGCTATTTCTCTCCATTCAATTACCAGCGATGACTCTCACACATTCAGTATTCAATTGTATCAGAAATATTATATCTATCGCCGCGTCTAATTCAATTATTAGCGCTACGAATCTCTCTTATAATAACTCAATCATGGTTACGAGTTACAATTCCATAATTACGCGTATTATGATGCGATGAATTGCAAGCCAGTCGGAGAGCCGACAATTTACTAATTAGCGGAATAAAGATAAAAAACACATTTAAAAAATAATAATCTACCTCTGTGATAATCGAATGTTGATTATTAAAATGCAACAAAGCGACCACCTGAATGGCTTCCAACGGGAGTGTTTAATTATCCTGGCGTAATGATGGAAAGTTTTTTTTTGTATTACTTGTGTAAAAAAGTGGGCGATTAATATTAATATAAAAATATTGTGTCGGACTTTGAAGTAATTACATTTTCATTAATTTGAAAAATTGTGTAGTGATTAGGCTATTAAAGTGATAAGTATCTTGCAGCTGTAAAGTAGAAAATTCAAATTTTTAATTAAACTTGAGATAGCAAACTGTTATTAAAAAACACATATTTTTAATTGATTTGATTTATTTTCAGATATTAATTTTTATTTGCAATCTAATAAAACCATATTAATTTTATTTTTAAGTTAAAATTAATGAAATTAGGAGTATAATTAATTAAAAACTACTTTTCAATATTTATAGAATATTCAAAGATATTACTATAATACAATTATAACTCAATTATATCTCAATTTCAATTAGATTTGTAATTACTGAGATATTTGTAAATTAAATACCCAACTATTAGTATTTATAGAATTAATTAACAATATTTCAACGTAAATATGTCAGCCATCGGTAGCAATTGGATTCCCTTTCCAATTAATTAATATATTTAAATACATATATTATATTATGTAAATAATAATACAAGACAATTTATTAATTTTAATTATAACTAATATCTAAAGCCATGACCATCATATACATCACAATGATTATTAATGAACTATAATTTTATAAATAAATATAATTATATATTTCAATATATATTATTTTAATTATTATAATATGTATTGCGGTCAATTACTTTCTTGACGAAGTGCCTAATTAATATCGTTTGTCAAAAATATGTAATTAAATATTATTGTGCTGAAATATTGTCCACTAATTAAGCTATTAAGTTGATGAATTTCTCGCAGGTGTAAAGTTAAATATTAATTTGTTTAAATTATTTTAGTTACATTTGCCTATGTTAAGTCGTTTGAAAATATTGTTAAAGTTTGTGTTATTTTACTCTAAAGTAAAATTAATTAATTTTATTAGAAGTATATCAGGTATATAGTATTAAATTAATTATGAAATCGGTAACAGAATGTATACTTCAAATGTTTATTGTCGTTCAGCATTGAATAGCAAATCAATGTTTTTAAACAGGGATAGATAGATAAACGCATAGTGATAAGAAATAAAATAAAAATTATATCATTCGCAAAAAATCTTGCATGTTTATATTATTAACCAGTGAAAAATTAGTTTCGACTGAAAATGTTTGATTTTGTAATAATAAAAATAATTAAATGAATTACTAAAGGATTTTAAAAATATTTTCGTATTTTTATACATTTATTGTCGACATTTAGCAACATTTCAAAATATTGCGTAACAAAGTTTGCCAACATTTTCTTATTATGACAACATTTCACAAACAATGATCAACATTTATATATCCATTTAAAAAATGTGGATAATTTCTCCTTCAAACTTATTACCGACATTTTGCAGAATTCAACAACAAACATTTTTCCACATTTTTCTAAAGTTTCTCAGTATAATATAATCATTATCAACATATATTTAAAATTGCGATAAAAGTTCAACATATTTGTTATTTTATGATTTGTTAATTTTTCAATGTTTGACTACATTTTTCGATCTTTCGGAATCAACATATATTATAAAATTTCTAAACTTTTTCGCTGGAATTTCATAGCTTACATCATCTTGTGTATGGCAATTTTATTATAACAATTATTTCTCTAACATTTCACCTTTGTAATTCTACAAATATTTCACAATCTTATTTCCTAAGATTTTGTTAATATTTTATTTTGACATTTCACATTTTTACACAACATTTTTCAAAAATTCTCAAACGCAACTACCAACATGAGTGTGCAAAGAAAGCCCTTTTTTATTCGTATAAAAATTTTATTACGTGTAGTGATTAAATGTAACTGGACAGATGACGCAGACGGTCAGTATTTAAAAGATTCGGTTCCGGCCTAATATTTTAAAATTACTATATACAATACTATAATATAAATATTTTTATAATTGTAATAAAAATATTTAAAATAGGTTCTATTCAACGATCATATCCATCTGACCTTGAGAGAAAGAATCTAGCCAAGGTCAAGGTAAACATATTTTTTTAAATAAAACTATTTATTATCACAAAGTGTTGAAGGTGACAACTAGACATTTCCAAAATACTGTAGGATCACCTATTTTCGTTAAGAATTGTTTAAGCATTCAGTATTATCGTTCATCGTGCAACGACCTTCGCCGGTGAGTTTTCTAGCCTGGTTCGGACGATGTCAGTATAGTAACGAGTGGCAAGTGACGTACTTACTACCAAACAATTTAGTTACAGAAACATGTCCGGACAGAAGGCACAAGTCTAGTGTTTAGTGTTTAGTCGATAGTCTATATGATAGTAGTATCTTCGCTGTAACACACCATGTCCCCGGTGCAAGCACTAATGTACTCTACTAAACTAACGCGTTCGGACTTATTTAGTGGCTAGTATTGGATAGAGCCTACTTGTCCGATAAAAAAACCAAAACTATTTAGTCGACTAAATCGATTTACTATCCACTCGACTGAATTTATCTGTTCGCAGACTTAGTCACTAAAGTATTTTTCATTCATTACTCTACCAATCTACTCGCCGTAGTCCCTTAAGTTTTGTAGAAAACCTTTTTCACAAAAACGTTTTGCTTTCAAATATTTGACCGTTGTCGGAATTACTCTTTATATACCAAGTAGTATGAAAGAAAGTATTAACTATAAGAAAATCTCACTAACAACCTAAGCCAATTATGTGGAACAAAATAAATAGAGCAAAAGCAAAGAGGCAGATTAGTGTGCATTTAGAGCAGGAAAGAAGTGCACAAATAACGATTACGCACTGTAACAAATTATTTTAAAAAAATAAGTACTAACACATCTCATAATTATAGATCTCAGAATATCATGTGATAACATTTTAGTTTTTTGGAAAGTATTGCAAAAGACAAACATTAATAATATTTTAAATAGAGCAGTAAAAATGCTTGAAAACAGAATCTCAAAATAGTAAATAAAGCTCGGTAGAGTCAACAAGTTTTTCTGTATATGAAAGGTTACGCCAAGGATGTTGTATATTCACGACCTTATTTAAAATATATGTGCCAAAAGAACATATAGAATTAAACAAAAAATCAAAATTGTCATGTCGTTGGTGACTCGGAATACACGAGCAAACAATTATAAGAGGAGTACAATATATGAGGTCTAGAGGTAAATATTAAAAAATTACCTACCGAATGACAGACAACTAGCAAACCTACAATTAGAAAATAACAAAACAAAAGCTTGCAAGTTAATATTTGAGAACAAAGATAATGATAATGAAATAATAGCACAAATTACCCATGCAAATAAAATAATTGGTATTATAAAGTGATAAAAAAAATTATATAAGACGTTGACCAAATCCACTCCTAACTTACAGCTCGGTTACTTGACATGAGTAACCAAAAGGAACAAAAAGGTTAGAAACAATAAAAATTGACGTGATAAAAAGATCAGTAAATGTCTCACGGATGGATAGCATAAGAAATAAAAAGACGAAATCAAATGATATACAGATGGATCGGTACAACAGATGGAAACAAACAATTTATAGGTGGTATAAGCCATGTTCAAATAATAAATGGAATAAAAATACCTAAAAAAGCGATCAAATAAGTTCCAGAACAGACAAGAAAGAGAGGCAGGCGAAAAAGACAGTGGAACGGAAAATAACTAAAGCGACGAGACCTAGAAAAACCTTCGAGTAGGACAGTGGAATAACAAAAGGAGATGGAGTATTGGACAACATAGCCAGGCTTATTTTTAATTTCCAGTAGACCATATTGTGAAATATATCTAAAAACATACAATTAATAAATAAAATTAAATAGGTATATAATCCTATAAAACTATATTGCCTAAATAAAACTATTTAAAAATTACATAAAACCAAGCAGCATCTTCGTAATAGCATGCACCCTTTCTGAGACACGGCTCTTCACTGGTCGTTGCAGCTGGAATGCCGCGTGTTAAAAAAACTTAAAATATTAAAACAAAAACGCTTGAGTGGCACTGTACTCACAAAGAATGTGTAAACATTGTGACTTTGAAATTCACCGCAACCCACCGAAACGCACCGAAATGACGCAAACTGCACCAAAACGGCAAATGTGTGCAATAGTGTCGCATTCACACTCTGATGTCGCTAACATCGCATAAATATGTCTTACGCTAATGTCCTAACACCACATCACATCACGCTGACATCACAACGTGACGGTAAATTTCCCAATAAATTCCATTCGCAGAGCATAGAAGACTACACATCAAACACTTCAATCTTTTAAGACATATAAACAAGTTATTCTACAAGAAAATGATCCAATTGAACATTTTACCAGCTAAAGTTAGTTCAGCTAATTTTTAACTTCAGAAGAATCAAATCCAAGAATAAAGTGTATATATATATATATATATATAAGAAAAAACTGTAATAGCAATAGAGCAGGTTAGCCTTAATCTATTATACAAAACTCAAAACATAAAGCAAGTGAGTGTACTTTCAATATTTATTGCCTAACTAATGGTAGAAGTGATCTTCTATCATTTATTTTAAAGAGACTATGAAGATTGAAAATAATGCAAAATGTGTGATTTGCACTTGCCAGAGTTACGTATCCACAACCAAAAATAAAATTTGAAACTAATAATATATAATTCCCGAATTTAGCCATCAATCAACTTACTCTAGTAGCTAAAAAGAAAAGTAATAAAAATAAAATAAAAACGTCAACCAATTTATGTCCATGTTAATAATTTCACTTATTCACAAACTAAAAAAAAGTAGTAAATTTGATATCTCGCACAGATCATTAACATTCATTACATTCATCGACACAAGTTCTCAACATCGTCATGACTTTTTCAGTTTGGCAAATTACTGGTCTAAAGGCAAACAGCCTATCTTGCGCTCTATAGACAAACAAGGCATTTTACAAAATAATAGACTATGCTGCTAAGAAAATTCGCCTTTAACCTTATCTGATTAAAAAAATTGCTAGAATCGACTGATACTATGTGATAATTCATAATACAAGATTAAAAATGAAACTACTGTATAATAATGATTTATTTAGTCATAAATGTGCTGCAGTTTCGACTCAATCTCAGTCTTAACGTCTGATAGTATTTCTATTTTTAATCTTGTGTTATAAACAAATATTTTAATCTATTTTTCTCATTCGAGCAACGGCCGGATATCCATTGATAAAAGTAAAATGTTTCTACTGCATTATTGTATTATTATCGACAATATTCAATAATTATTAAGTAACAGAAAAGCTATTTTCTAAGTATAAATACAGAAAAACAAATGAATTTATCGTTTCACTTGTGCAAATACTTACAAAGACAAAAATAAATTACTTTCCATATTGACATATTATACCAAAGTAACTTGCCTATTATATAAATTACTACTACCGAAAGTTAAAAAATTTTAAGAATTTAATATTAAAAAATTTTAAAATGTGCTGATTCTTCTATTATAATTTATTTTTTGAAGTAATCTGCAAATGTTTTATTAAAAATTTATACTGTTCTTAGAAATAATAGGCTATTTTGTATTGTTTCTTTTAATCTATCTTCATTTATATTAAAAACAAATCTTAAAAGATGAATGTTTCAAAAAATGATATAGAGAGTGAAAGTGATTATCCTATACTTTTTTAATCAATGTAATTACGGATTATGAATTTTTAAAATAAACGGAGTTACTATAATGCTATTCCTGCTTACTACATTTCTCCTAAAGTGAAGCTGTCGCTATGCGATTGTATAAACGTATATGTGGTGTTAGTATTTTCAGAGATTAATATGAAATGTAATAAAGTAAACTAATTAAAATACCGTCGATGTATTGTTATTAAATATCATATGTGTGTGCGTATTTAAAATTTCATTCCAATCAAAAAGTTCTTTCGTTAACGCATATTTTGTGTAAAAATATTTCCACATTTTTTAACTCCATATAAAAAATGTTGCATTTTTCATATTTAATAAAGTTAGAATTGGCGGTGTAAAAGTTTCGATAATTCTGGGTTGATTGATGTGTTTTATTAAAATTCGTTCTAAATTATGCTGTAAAAAATAATTTTCCATCAATGAACGCCAAAAAAAAAGTTGGCGTTGCCTGAGCGGAATTAATAATGGAATATGATATTTAACAGAAAGAGAGAGAGAGAGAGAAAGAGAGAGAGCGAGAGGACCGGCAAAAATTTTCGCCCCCCGGCGAAAAAAGAGGTATTTTTAAATTGAAAATTTTCTCAATAAAGTTAATTAGTAAGCTGTTAATTAATTAAATCTATCATGGGTAGTAATTCAAAGCTCGTACTTCAAAGTATTGCAGAACAATTTCCTATATATCGTTAATTAGACGGCGTTTGTAATTAGTAGAGCCATCGATTCCTGCAAATATTCCGCTTCATAAAACAGCCGGCCACAAGAGCCGCCATTTAACTATGGCGCAATTTGCCGGGGATTATAATTTATACGGGAAGACATTGATGAATATTGTAAAATCGAGACAAAGGATAAATTTCTAATAACGAACGCTGAAGTATGACACAATTGGGGGTGATTCATCAAGATTTTAATTAATACACAATTAACAACCGCAACAAAGCGATTGTCTCCAGACTTGTGTGTGCGTCTGATTGTGAGCAGACGTCGAAATACTCATTGCTAATTGTGATTGTGAGAGTGCGGATATTGCCATATAATTAAAATCGCGTCTTATCCCGATCGGATCCTTTTAATTATTCCACGTGCGAACAGCTTGTCTTTGTACAAACCCCTCGCCCAGTTTAATTATCTGTGAAAAAATCAAAATCCTTAAAATACTACGAGCACTCTGAGGTGCGCGGGAGAAAGAAAGAGGAAAAAAATAATTAAAAATACAGGCTGGATTTTATGGGCAGCTTTATTAAAGTGGGCGAAGAAAAATGAGAAAAACTTTTATCATATCAACTGTTTGTGTGAGAAATTACATTTATATACAAAGGTCGAGGGGATCGCGGGGTTGGCTTGGTAAAAATTCGGGCGGGCAGTAAAATAACGCAATGCCATTACTGAATTAAATATTTGTTTGCAGCCGTTTTAAATTGAATTTGCAATACGACCTCATTGTTTTCCATCAGAATATTTCAAGAGCTCCAGCTTGGCTACAGTTTCCCCCTATGAAAAAAATAAAAATAAAACAACTTAGATTGAAAACTATTCCAATAACTTATTGGACGCAATAGTGTTTTCCATTGAAATCTATTTTAACATAAATTGCTTTTCCAAAACGGTCTATATACGCAACAAATACGAGGTTCAAATTATTTATTCTATTTTTCAATTGTACATGAATTTATTGTAATGTGTATATTATCTATAAATTTCTAATGATATTAAAAATGAATCCCTTATTATAATAAATAAATAATTAATTAGAACACAATAATATTAAATTTCTGCACTGCACTTAAATTGTTGCCCTCCAATGAACGATCCCTGAAAAATTTAACAATGATCAGTCTAGTACCTAGAACCCTGCAGGTAAGCTCGCAGAAAAGCTTAGTTAAGGAAAAAATATGTTTTGAAAAATTTCAGACAAGTAGTACCATTATGAAAAGTAGAGAAAGACAAATAAGTTCACCGAAAATGTCTAGGTGAACTTATTTGTCTTAGCCTAGTTTTCATAATGGTACTACTACTGAGATTTTTTATAACTGATACTACTACTAGCAGCCAGGAAACAAATTGTTCTAGTAAGAAGGAGCGTGCTCCAAACCCACAAACAACGCTTCTTCTAGCTCTCTGGCCATAATCCTCTGATGTCAGAGAAAAAATAAATATAGTGCTTAGACTCCTAGACCATCCAGTCTAGTATGCAGCTAGCTATCTAATCATTTTGCTTTTCAATAAATACAAAAGCACGTAATTTACATTTTTTTAAACTCTACATGCGCTTACGTCTTTTTACTCATATTCTTTGTATTAGATTAAACCATAACAACTTATTTATATTCTCAATAACATATCGCACATAAATAATTAAACAAACAAAATTACAAATTAAATTGCAGCTTATATCGATTATAATAAAAGTTGTTCTTAAAATGTTTTGCTTTGTTTTTATATTTATAAGTTATTATGTTTTTGTGGTTTAGGTAATTTAATTTCTTTGGGGTTGTCCAAAATTCAAATTCAAACCTACATATAATTTGAAACTATCAGAAATTGCACAGAACTTGGCAAGCCAAGTGAAGTTTTTACAAAATTATCGTTAGTCTCATTAGTGTCTATATAAAGTTACTGAAGTTTAACAAAATATAAGAAAGTGCTTAAAATATATATTTCAATTGGCAACTATGTTCCTAGTTTAGAAAAAAAAGCAAGCCAAAAAAGCGTATCCTCATTTCTTCAGAATATAGTTTTGGTGTAGACTCTATAAGGTAAAAAATTGATCGGTTTATTTTTATGTATTAGATAAAGTTTATTGTAAGTATTATCTATTGTTTAGTATTTAAATTGTAAATAGTTTGGCATGCTAATTAACCTGTGTTAAAGAAGCAATAATTAATTATTAATTAAAAAAAGTTAAAATATAGTATGTACTATATTATAGATATTGTTGTATGAACACATGCCTACCAAGCAATCAAACAACATGTATTATACGAGTATTGAAAAGACAAAAAAATGGATGTACAACCGAAACAAATTCGGTTAAATAGGTTTTTGTCAAATTTGCCAATAAATGTGCTAAGGAAACAATAATTAATTATTAATTTAAAAAAAGTTAAAATATAGTATGAACTATATTATAGATATTGTTGTATGAACACAGGCCTACCAACCAATCAAACAATATAGAATGTATTATTTGCATATTAAAAAATGTGAAAAGACAAAAAAATGGATCTACAACTGACACAAATTTGGTTAATTAGGTTTTTGTCAAATTTGTAAAATAATAATTAGTAATATAATAAGTCCAAGTTGGTAGTATCAAATCAATTAGTTACAGCACCCACGATAAAGTAATTGTGATATAATGGATTGAAGACCAGTCACTTCTATGCAGATTGGATAAAAGACAGACTTTAAGGGCATCGCTAGAAGTAGAACAAAATTCTACAGAAT
>JARJEC010059895.1:0-29536 GCA_030264575.1 Tachinus sp. AB-2021 | reverse complement strand
TTGGGGCGATTAAAAATACATATAAAAAACCACAAAGTTTCTTATTAGAAAAGGTTAATTTTCATTCAAAAATTAAAAATAGCAAAAATATGATTAAATTTTCATTATGTTTTCATAAGACTGTAAAAAGTTAGCTTAACCTAACCTAACTGTGTTTTTCTCTTGTGGTAAAGTGAAAAGACAGTATGTCGGATACATTTCGGACACCCGAAGACCACCATCTTCTACCGACTAACCCCCGCGCGCCCTAATAAAATGACCAAAATCGCTTTCTCGGCATATATCCAGTCGCTGTTCTTTCTTTCTTTCTTTAATTCTCTTCGGCAGCTTCCTGATGTATCCATTTTTCCTAGCTTTTCAACATCACCATGTTGCTCAGCGTCCTCATCTTGTGTAGCTCATCTACGAGCTTCTCTCTCTTCAATTCACACAATAAAACGATGTATTCTGCAGTATCTTCCTCTTCGCAGTACGAACATTTTCCGTCATTTCTTATTTTGAATTGCTTCAGCTACTTGAGCATGCATGACCTGTTAGAGCCTTTTTAGAGTCTTTTTTTGTATTTTAGCAATTCTGCACAGAAGGATGCCACGTACAGAATGACCAATTTTACTACTTTTCTTAATATTCTTCGATTGCAGAAAGAAAAGTTCAGATCGATGTCCACCCCAAGGCACTTTACATATTTTTTGCTCTATTTCGTTATCCTCAATTTTGAAACTCATCTGAGTTCTCGTCCTCTTTCTTCCAAGCAGCATCGCTGATATTCTGTTTTCTCCGATGCCAGTTGTAGCACATTTTGGCCATCCGCTGATTTTCCATTCGTGAACAGATACCCGTAGCTTCATCTATTCCCACTCTACCACCAGTAAATGATAGTACGTTGTCGAACAAGATGTTCCATAAGTGTGGGCAGAGAACCGATCAGTGTAGAACCCTTGTTGGTATTCTGTACATCTCCCCATTCACATCGGTGATTCATCGGCCGCTGAGGTAGTCTTTGATCATTTCTATGGGCCTATTGTTAATAATCTTCTTTCTAGTTGTTCAATCTTTTCTTTTTCAAAAAGCGCTGTTGAGGGCGTACTTTATATCGATGCTAATGAGTCTGCATTAGCCTCTAGTTTTCAGGATCTTTCCCATATCCCTTTTTGGCATGGTTTTTACTATATCCACCAGTTGCAGGGTACTTCGCCCTTCTCTAAACCTTAACTGGTTTTAGGCAGGTGGTTGTTTCTTTGTTCTATTTCTTTTTAGTCAGACTACTATAAGCTGTTTTAGTAGCTTTCCCATTGTGTTAATCTTCTAGTTTATTTGGCTTCTTGACAAGCATTAAATTCGTGTTCCAAAAACTTGCATTCTCTAACTTAAGCTAACCCAGCCTAAAAAAATATATACAGAGCGGTTTATAAAAACTTCTTTATTTATCATGCGATTTTCAAAAACAAAAAACGGGTTTTAACAACATCATAAAGTCTATCAAATGACAGTGAAGCCGTAGTAACGGCTGGCGTTTATCAATTGTGTTTTTAATGACATTGTATATTTTTTGCAATAATTCATTAAATTGCGTCTTAATCTTTACATTAGTGTATAATTTTTATAGGGTTGCATAAGAAAAAAATTGAATAAAAAGCATTTCAATTTATTTACACAAATAAATAAATTTAATTTATTTTTGTTTAAGATGGCCATATTTGAATAAATTCAACGGCCGGCATTTCTAGAAGATACCAACTATGCATCAAAGAAAATGGTGGCCAGTTTGAGCAACTGCTGTGAAGAATTTTTGTAAGAGCAATAACATTATTTTATTTTGATTAAATTTTTTATGCAATCCTATAGAAATTATACATTAATATAAAGTTTAATAAAATGACAAAAAAAATATACAATATCATTGAAAAAAACAGTTGACAAATGCTGGAATATTATTGAATTTTTCTTTTCGATTTATGATTTTTGAAGATAGAAACAAATTCTAAAAAAATCCAATTTTATTTTTAAATACTTTAATGTTTTCCAAAATATAGATTCTACATTTTCTAAAAATATAGCTCACTATAGTTCTATAGATAGAAAAAAAGTTGATCAAATGTCTCAAAAAATAGTGATTACGCCACTGGATTCTATATAAAAACTTGCTTCTAGAATATGTTAGTCTTGTTTAACTTAAAAACTTTAAAAAAATGAACCGAATAAGGGCCAAAATAGAGGCAGATAAAAAATCACGTTTTTCTTGGAACCAAAAATTATAGAAAAATCCCTTTACTATCATTTAACTCACCTCGCAAAATTAGCTCAAGATGTCCTTATTAGAATTCATCTAGAATTTTTAGTTTTCGAAATGTTGTTACGTCAGAATCATTTTTCCACCCTGAACGTATATTTAGATATTTTAAAATTGCATCTTTTTTCATCCAAAAAATATATAAAATACAATAATAACAAATTTTTTTTATGTTGAAAAATTAATTTCAGCGACGTTTCTGATATGTTGTTGCTTGTAGAACAGAATTCTAGATAGTTTTTCTACAATCTTTATATTTTCTAAAAAATATAACCAATCACTCACTTAAACTTTTTACTGACAAATAATTCTCAAATATAAATAAGACTTAATTGATTTTAAATAGCATGAGATAAATACTTTGTGGGCAAAGTAGAATAACGCGCCAAGAAAATTATCTTACTCAACCTGCGGCTTCGTGACAATATTTTTCTTGTAAGTAATTTCATATTTCGTCTATTAAAGTAGATAATGATTATCATTAATATTCTTATCATTATTGGTATTAATACACAATAAACGGCATTAAATTGAGTGAGAGCATTAGTTGTGAAAACAGTGATAGTATTTCAGTTTATAAATAGTTTTTATATCAAAAATTTTATTATAATGTATACTTAATGCAGGAAAGTAGTTAGTAAGAAATACTATATATTTATTCATTAAGTTATCAAAAAACCAACGATGCATATTAAATCAATTAATAACATCACATCATATACGTTGTCAAACTAGGAACATTTTATTCGCATTTAAAACAAAAGAAATACTTTGAATGACAGTTTTTTAAGATCCAATTTCACGGCCACAATTCCTGCACACATCAAAGTGCATTATTAACTACCTGATGTATAAACTCTAGAATGAACCTTTTTCCAGCTACTATAAGAACGAAAACTGCTTTATTAAAGCACAAACTACTTTATTAAAGCTTGATAGTCTTGCAAGTTGATCACACTATAAAATATAAATTCAATTTACTTGCAGTAATTATTCTGAAAGTTAATTCCATTAATTATTACAGATGCGATGATACAATCGCAATAATTGTAACATTAAAACAGGTAGCGAGCGAATGCAGATTCCTGGATATACCATAAAATTTTCAGGAAAAAAAGTGAAATGAATTAAATCCAGTCTGGCTATTTACAATTCAAATTGAGATGTATGTACCGCATACGTAGGTATGTGAAGTGTATTTTATATAAAATAATTGATACAATAAATATTATAATATTTGCCAAGTTATTGCTGGAGGTTTAACGGTGCAACGGCATAGTTTCTAACCACCTGCTTACATGGTATGTTACATATTTTATTTCCGCTTTTTCCCACGATATAGATAACGTATGGACGGATGGAAATATTATAAAACACACGTGTCCACTAAGGGCATCGCAGTATTCTTTATATTATACTACCACCACTTCGACGGGTAATGATGCGTTTCGACGTGAAATCGCCCAATTACTGTTTGTCATGCTCCAATGTTCATTGAAATTATTACAGATATGTTTTAATTATATCAAATTCTGACCGTTGCAGTGGAATCACAAGGATGATTGCTACAATAATATATATATACACGCAATTAATCGTTTTTTTTTTTTCACCGTTGTTGAGCAAGTACTATCATCGCGTATTCGTTTTAAATGTGCAATAAAATGTTATTGCGTGATAAACTTGTTGTGGTTTGGTGGAAAGCTGTTGAATGTTAACAATGGCTGCAAATTCGTTGTTTTTGTCTCATTGGCGTACGCAGATAATGCTCCGCCTTGAGATGACCTTTCACCTCCATGCATATTTATCGTTGGACAGGAATGATTCATAAATTTAATTGTCTGTACACACAATAACTCACAAAGCGTCCTGTTTTAGAAAACATTAACGACAACTTGTTTTACATATGTGTTTTTATATATTTAATTAATTTAATTATGTATGCACGTTTTTTTTTCTGATAATAAACGCTACCGAAAGAGAAAAATTAAAAGGATTTGTCGAATTAAATATTAATGGATAATAAAAATTCTATATTTAATAATAATAAAATGAAAAATGTAGATAATGAAGATTTGTTTTAATTTAATACTTTATGCTTGTTATTAAATATTACGAATATACAATTAGTAATATAAGAAAGGCAGAGACAAAACAAGATTTTTTTACCTACAAAAAAATTAGTGTTAAATTAGAAGTATTAGTATCCCTTCCATGTTCGCAACAGCCTATGCGTCTTTGTCACTGTTACGCGTTCTTGCGCGCCCATCTTTTTCGTATAAGTCGATTCATGTTTTCTGCACCCAAATATAGTGTGTACAGGTCGACTTATATTTCTAGACGTGTGAATTGTGTCAGATTTTCAAATTGATGCAAGACAATCGCGCGCATGAATGCACCAATCGTGTGCGTGTGTATATTCGCACACACAAATTCTATTATTATCATAAAACAAGGCGCTCCGCCGGCTCTGTACCGCGACCGGATGATTCGTCTTCAAATACAAATACAAGCTCACAGCTGCTCCATAGTCGGCGCGGTGCGTAGGAATTCTTGATTTAAAATAAGTAGAATGAGACGGCAATAGGACTTATTTTTATTTTTTTATTTTATTCAAAAAACCATCTATTAACCGGTGGACGTTTCGAGCGGGACTTCTCTCTTCGTCAGCGTAGCAAATGGTAATTTTTGGGATGATTACAAAAATTAATTAAACAACTATGTAAGAGAAGGGAATTCTTTTTTACAAGCCATCGGCTCCCGTTTCACGTGCTCAGCCTCTGTTTCACAATTCTGTTTTAATGTTCATCGGTGTCCATCACGGTGGAGATAATACTTAAGTGGCAGAGCAATAATTAACTCACCCACTCACTCACTCACTCACTCACTCACTCGTTCCTTTCCTCACTCAATCGCTCACTCATTCACTCACTCAATTCTGGAAAAAAAGTTGTCAATTTCGTGCTCATCACATATGTCGACGGGCAACGCTGGTGATGACGTCATAGGGCACACCACACAGAGACGCATACAGACGCTTCTAGCCTATTATATACATATATATATATATATTGATATACAACTACATAAAGGGGAGTAAAAGCAATTGTAAACTTACCCAGTTAATAAACTACATTAATACATTATGAATAATTAATTTTACACAGTAAATATATATCACAAAACACACCGAATAGTGATATAATTTCATTATTTATTTGTCGCAACGTTTCATCTATTTGAAAATGTCAAATTTTATTAAAATCTCACTTATTGCGTTATGGAATTATAAAAATATTTATGAATATTACAAGTAATACATTTATTTATTGAAAGAAATTATTTGAACCGTTTCAGAATTTATTTTCCAAAAATTATATAATAATAATTATATTATTGGTTAGTTAATATTGAAATAAAATTTGAGAATTAAATAATAATAAGTATAGATAAGATTTTCAATATCGGTATTATAATTACAAGTTGGTCGAGAAGTTTTTTTTCATATTTTTAAATTCAAAATCCAATTTTTTGCTTTTTTCAAAATTAAACTTGTGGATTGAATCTTACCTAGTTAATCATAAAATATTATAATACAAAATCTTTAGAATATAATATATACATAGGTATACCACTAGGTTCAGTACTAGGCCCACTACTTGCTTTCTATTAATCTTCCAAAATCTATTAAGGATGCATGCGGATGTCATCACTGTTCCAATATGAACGAAAATGAACTAATATTAAGAATTAATAAAATAGTACATTTTCAATGCAAAAAAAGTTATCTGAGTCATTTATTATAAATCATAATAATAAAAATTTCATACTCTATGAAAATCAAAGTTTTAGGTCTTATAATTAATGAAAATTTAACATGGAATGAACATATTGATCATGTATGTCAAAAACTAAGTAAAGCCTATTTTGCAATATTACAATAAAAGTCTTCAGTAACTATTGAAAGTTTGTTAAACATACATTATACATTAGCATTGCCTTTAATATTATTACATGTGTACGAGCTATTAATATCAACAGAGTATTTATACAAAAAAAAGAATTCTTCGATTAATTTTTATTATCAAAATTCAAAATGCATGTAAAGATATCTTTAAAAAATATACTAACAGTACATTCAATTTACATATTTAAATCAGTGTTATTTAAAAAAATGTTCAGTAATTATTATCAATATAACTATAACTAATCAAATTCAATTTATTTATACATTTCGTTTATTATTCTATTATTATTATTATAATTTTATTGTAATTTTTAATTTTTTTATATGTTTAATATTTCCTATCCATTTGTAATTGCTTACATGAATAAAGTATTATTATTATTATGTCCTTCTTTGACATGATTTTTATATAATGCTGTATTTAGTTTATTAAGAGAGTCTTTTAAATTTTGTTTTCATTGACCAATATAAATAACTAAGAACACAATTGTAGCAGGGAATTGAGTATACTGTGTGCTTATTTGAAAAAGGTAAAAGGCAAAAGTTTTATCTTTTGTTTTGTAAAAAGTCTGTTACAGTTTTTTGTGATCTAAATGTAATTTTTGTTATATTATCATCCAATGCAGGAATTGTAATCCAATTTTTTTTATCTTAATAACTTAATAAATTATTAATTAGTTTTTCTAGATAATTATTTATAATAAGTTTGTCAAAGGTATAAACAACTCTGTTATCGAATGAGTTTTTTTAGTTATTCCTTTTCACATGCAATTGATATTAAAAAAAAACCATGGTTTATCTTGTTTTTAAACATAAACAAAAGGATTTGTTATGCAAATAATCAAAAATCTAATCGGATAGCCGGATAGATTATTCGGTTTACCAATATTAAGTTACGGATGAAGACGGGTTCACACTAAATGGAATTATTAATTTTCACAATACGCATCAAACACGTTTTTCATTAAACATTCGGATGGGTTTGGTAGGTAACATGTTTCTAGATTCTGATGTTGCACCGCATCGATTAACTGGCGCAGCTTACCTAAACTTTCTACAGCACACAATGTATGATCTTTCTGACAACATTAGTAAGGACCAAAGGCAACAACAATGTGGTTTCATAATGATTGTGCTCCAGCTCACTTTTTAATTACCGTTAAAAATCATTTACAACTTTTGGATGGGTAGAAAAGGAGATCTGATTCTGTTGTATGACTTGCCTGATTTAAATCCTCTAGATTTAATTTTGGGGGTATTTGAAAATATTGGCCTATAATACTCCTGTAAATAGCCTCGAGAAGCTACAACTATAAATTAATCAAAAAGAGTTTGAATATCGTTCAGATTAAAAAGTGTGATAGTTTGCAAACAAAAAGAGATCACTTTCAGTATCTTATGTAACTTTATTTCTTGTTTTGTTAAAAACATTTTTTTTTCTTGGAAACAAAAAATGCTAGATAAATTTTGATAAGATTGTCTAAAGCTAATTTTGCAAGATGTGTTTAATGGTAGTAAGATATTTTTTCTATAATTTTTAGTTTCCAAGGAAAACATGATTTATCGAAATCACTCGTTTTCTATTGTGGTCTCTATTTGGCTAATTTCTTAAGTTATGGAAACAAAACTAACACATCGTATAGACACTTTTACGTAGAATCTAGTGGCGTCGGTATTTTTTCCTGTTACTTTAAATTTTTGAGATATTTAATAAACTTTTTTTTTAATGGAAACTGTAGTATGCTATATTTTTATAAAATATAGAATTTGATCCTGATTTCAACAATACATAGTTTATTGGATTTGGATTATTGGATTAGCAAAAACGGATTATTCTATTTTTTTGTAAGTAATTTAACCAAAATCTATACAAATTGTTACATTGTTACATCGCTAATAAACTAATATTTTATATCACTAATTCTACTTGTTTAAATTAGTAACATTGTTTCTTGAGAATCGTTGACAAAAAAATAAAAATAGCTATTTTAGTTAAAAACAAATTTTTATTATTTTACATTTAAAATAAATATTAATAACGTTGTGTGCGTAATTTGAAACACGAAATCTCATTTGGTGTGTGTTTAAATTTTTTTAAATTAATTGTTATTAATAACTGCAAACCCAACAAACAATATATTGTAGAAATCAGGATAAAATTCTATATTTTATAAAAATATAGCGCACTATAGTTCCAAAAAAGTTCATCAATTTCTAAAAAAATTAAAGTCGGAAAAAATATTGACTATGCCACTTATACGTTAAAAGTGCCCATAAAATATGTCGACCTTGTTTCGATAACTTAAAAAACAAACCAAATAAGGGCCATAATAGAAAACGGCTGATTTCTAAAAATTTCCTTGGAAAAAACAAATATAGAAAAATCTTTTAATTACTATTAAACTTATCTAGCAAAACTAGATCGAGACATCCTAATAGGAATTGATCTAGTATTTTCAGTTCCCGAGATAGCATATAGTCTAAATTTAGCCACCCTGTATATAATATAATAAATGCTTTGGAAAAGACGAAACTTCCGTATCGTTACTTTGCGAACCAACACAAAATATCTTTGAACTGCCTGTATATTATGAAAAGCAAATTACTTAGTGATTATTGAGTAACTACAAATTTATTTAAATACATACTGCCTACCAAAGAAATAAGAGAAGAGCCGTCATGAAACGCTTGGTAAATGAAAAAATCAAAATTCATTCATCACATGAAGCTGTACAGTTTTGTGCAGCATATTGTACTTGTCACTTATGGTATTGTCATTGTCACTAATATTTCTAGCACAACTTCACGTGGCTTGCAATTTTCTCAATTTCTTTCAATCTATCTTGAGTCTTAACGCGCAATTAAATATTTCGCATAAAAAAACTTGTACTTCTAGCTTCATCGATTTCAAAATTTTGTTAGAACTGATTCGAGCCGCTAAACACAAAATTGGAATATTACAGCAAAAACCAAAAGATTTAATATGAAAGTGTTTAGGACCTTATGCAATAAAAACATTGTCTTCCAAAACATTAGAAAAGCTCTAAAATAAACAGATTAAGAAAGATTAACAAACTAAAGAGATTCCGAGATTTGACCGCATGTCGAGAACGGTGCATTTGGATTTCATCAACGAGTTGATCGCGATGGACAATGACAACTGACTTATCAACAGCTTTTTCTATAAGATCATTTTATTAATCTATATAAGTAGATATTAAATTTTAATTATAATTTGCAATAAATATTCCCATACAACACACATCACGTCATGGGAGTATGTCTACCCTTCATATACTTGCACTAAAATACATTAGAATTGCTACAATTTAGATAAATGAAATATGGTTTTGTTATCCGAGTGAAGACTATTGTTGAAATCCCACAACTACAATATACTACAATATAAATAAACAATATAACTAAACAATACAAATAAACAAAGCAACAAATTTTAATGGATATGAATATATTTTTTTAATTTTTCTAATTATGTTCATAGAAATTACTCTGAACATTTTGCTAGCCAATACATTGAAATATTTAGAATTCTCTAGCGCGTTATATATGTATTAGTGACATTTATGCATAATTGACACAAATGCATATAATACTCGTAAATCAATAACTATAATAAAACGTTAAAATTCATCTTCACAATGTTTGTATTAATAAGAAAAAATTTACTATTTTTTAATTTTCAATCGTTAAGTGTACCTATTATATTTATAATAAACTACACGGTGCTTATTTTCTTATTCAATGAACTGGCACAATCGGTCTGTTTATTGAAAATAAGATCATTGTTTTATAAAAAAACTCAACTTCAATTATAATTGTATTGCAATGATCATATACCTCTTTGATTCTGTAGGGCGTTTAATACATGGGCGATTTTGTTATAAGAATTATGCAGCGACCAATTAGGTCATGTTTTGCCAGTTTTAATGCTAACCGCGTACTGGATGAAGTATTTAACACAATATAAATAATAACATTAAAAAAAGTATTGAATAACGTAGGTGTTTTTTACAAGTATGTAAACTAATATAACAAAATAACTTAATAATGTTACTCAATCAATACAATTAGCACAAACTAAATAAGTAAGTAATTTTATTGTTTGATATTTCTGTTTCATTTAATTAATTTTATTCTTAAACATTATTGTAACTATAATTAAAAATTTATAATGAAAACATTTTAATCTTTTTTACAAAAAAAGGAAAATTAAGCCTAGTTTCTGTTTTTTAATTAATGTAAAAAGTATTGACGTAGCAATTTAAATAACATAACATTGATTAAAAATGCTTACAGCAGTAATTTAAGTATTAATTACTACAAGTCATAATTTAGTTAAGGAAATCAAATATAAAAAGTAGCCACTTTTTTAATGTTAAAAAATAACATTAAAAAATAACTAAAACATTCGGACATTTAAATTGAAAAAGAAACCTTGACATGGATAAAATAACGAAAAATCATATCAAATCCAATTAGCCCTAGAAAAATTTCTTATCGTTAATTATACCACAATATGTTAACGATTTGCGGTAAAATGATAATTTTAAGCCCAATTCAATATAATTACATAGCATAGATTAGTTGAGTATTAATTTAGATTATGCTTATTTTAATCAGAACTTTGCAAATTTACATGCAATAGAAGCAATTGATTATTGCCGTCAAATGTAAAATCTGGATGTAATTTCTAAAATACTTATTGAATTTGATATTGAAATAAATACAAAATTAATTTTAGTGTGAAATAATACTATGCGGTTTCTTAAGACAGCAATAAAACGTTTATATACGGGAACATAACATGTAAGAATGCAAAAGTTTCGGCCGAATTTATCGGCAGCCCTTCCATCAGTGCTAAAAACGTCCGCATTATTATATGTTATGTTCCCGTAAATAACCTTTTTGTAGCTGGCTTAATAAGTCGTCTAATATTATTAAAACTAATTTTAAATGAAATTTTAATATGAAAGTCATATCATCAAAATATTTATACGTACTTATAATATCAACGAATTTTTTACACACAAATGATTTTTAACAAAAAGTTTATAATGAACTTACGTCGTTATATAAATGCGTCAGTTACTTCGTTGGAGCGTGACTTACCTGGAACAAAAAAAATCACAATAACTAAAGGCTTATATAAACAAAATAGCATTAAAAAAGGCATTTATTCGTTAACTGTGCACAAATATGTTTTATCTAATCTACAAATGTATAATTACAGTAATATTAATTGGACCACAAATCAAGTTTAATATATTATAGAATTATTTTATTTCATTTACATAATTTAATATGTTTTGTAATTTCATGCTACTTTTAACTAGCATTAATAAGGATTATACTGTGGTAATACGACTATTATTAATATTGTATATGTTGTACGCTGAAATATTTTCATGCATGATTTAATAATAATAAATGAATGAAATTTAAATGTAAAAACGAAAGAATAATTTAATAAAGTTTTACAATTATTTATAATTTATTATAATATTTTTCAGCATCGTTCGGATATGTGAGATTCCAATAAAAAAATGGCAATGGAAGACTGAGTCAACCATTCAATTCTTTTTTTTTCGAAGAAAGCAAATAGTTTTTTATTTTATTATTTTATAAAAATATAAAGTATTTGTTCTTAAAAGAACTAAAAAGATAATAAATCTATTTTCAAAATACGACAAAACGAGCACAAAAATTACGTAAATTAAAATAAAAACTTATTTAGTAAAAAAGAATATAATTATTCTTTTTTACTAAACACAAAAAATAAAATAAAATTTTCTAAATAAATTCACAAAGAAAAATCAATATCTTTTGCAAAAAAAAAAGTTAAAAAAGCACAAAATTTAATTTTCCTTTGTATTGAATAATCAAAAAATAACAAAAATAAAAAATTAAAACAACAAACGAAAATTTCCTTGAAAAAAAACTAAAAAAGAAATATTTTCTGAACGAATTCATAAGAAAATTTAAAAGTGATCCAAATCGTTTCTCAGAAAATACATTATTAAAAATTATGTGTTCTTTAATATGATTTTTTTTTAAATTTGAAATGCGATATTTAAAAATTAAAAAAAAGATTATTTTAAAATTTAAATATTAATTAAGTATTTAAATAAAATAGGAATACAGATTTAAAATTTATATCCAGTCGCTATTTATCTTTGTTGAAAATACTTTAAACGTTAAAGCAAAGTATTCATCAACATTTATTGGAAATGGAGTTTTTTTGCGTCTACCTAGCTATGAAAACAATATACTTAAGCGACAATTTTCTTATGACAACTTTCTATGTTTTATAGCCATCTCCAAGTTCGTTTCTAATCGCTAAGGAATGCTTAGATTTGTATATCAGTTTAATGAGGCGAAAATGATTGATTTCCAACTTGAACACAGAAACGTCATAACATATCAAAAGAGAGCAACCCGAATAAAGTCCTATTTCCAAAGTCAAATATTGGTGCAAACTTTTCCAAACAGGGGAGGAAATCTATTCATGATGAAAAAATGTTGAAGACTTCTGTAAGGAGAAACTGACAAAATCGTCAAGTAAGTTGAAGATTTGGTGTTGATTGATGGATGAGTAAAAATTTCGGTTATTGCTAAAAAAGAATATTATAAACGCTCGTTTAACAAAGTGTATGCACGATGAGTCCCCAAACTGCTCAGTCCAAAACCAAAATTGTAGACGACAAATTTTCATACAATTTGACTGCTATGTTCCAAAATCACGACTACTTCTATAGAATTGTAGATGAGGATGAGACCTGGGCACACTACTGAAACTCTGCTATAAAACAAAAGTACATGCAAAGAATTTATAAAGGCTTTCTTTCCACCGCCCAAACAAACAGAAAATTATTAACTTTCACAATTTATAAAAGTTGTTATATTATACGAAGATTGTATTGTTATTTACAATCTTCGTATAATATCGGTCGCCGCAGAAAATTTCCGTGTGCATTGTGCTAGCATAGACTAGACACACACTACACACACACACACACACACACACACACACACACACACACAACTATATATGTGTAACCATATCATGTATTAGATATTTTAGAAAATTGACTTTACCGTGGCTGTAGAACATAAAATCAATGTCTATTGGAAGACCAGTGGCCATGAAATCCAAAGGTTATGGGTTCGATCCCCACCCGAGGTGAATTTTTTAAAAAACATTTATATCAAATGGAGTAATGGCGTAGTAATTATTTAATAATTATAATATTCTAAGTTCAATTTAGGCTCCATTTAAAAATTTAAATTGTAAATTATTATTATTTACAATCTTCATATATATAGTTCTTTTTATAGCCTATTTTTAATTTGCTTTTTGTTAATTTTCTCAAATCAAATTTCGAAAAACCTGAGTTCAAAGCCTAGTGCCAGAAAGTGTTGTAATATACAGTACACTTATTCAAAATCTAGTATTTGCAGTTATTCGGCAAGATAAATATTTTGATACGTTCAAAATCTTATCATTATTACGTTCTAAAAAATTAATGAAGAAAACCTATAAAATAGTTTTATCGGTTGGCTAGACCATTTGTACTAATGTGAAATCAAAAAATACACTATATGTTTTTCTATTTGGATTAATATATATGTTTTCAAAATTATTCAAATAAAAAATAGGCCTCAATGAAAAATTTTACGTGGAAATAAATTCAAGGATGTCATTTTGTAAATTAAATTAAAACAAAAATAACTAAAAAGATAATCTTTATGCTACTTTTAAATTTACAAAACAACATTACTGATTTATTCAAACATTCGCCGTCATAATTTGAGCATTATGTATAGTTGTTTGAATTTACCGAATATTCTGTAATCATAATATACATTACACAATTGTAATGATGTATTAATTTAGTTTTAATATCAGTTATCTTATATAGAAGTAATTTATTTTTCCGGTATTTTCATCTATCTAAAATATATTCAAAAAGCACGCAGATGATAAATATCTGAATATATTTCGAAATACCTTTTCCATAATGATAAAAAAAACACTAAAACATTAGTATTAAATCCATTGATGGTAATTATCAAGCCATTCACTATATATTATATTCTCCGCGCAATTAAAATTAATTATATTTTAACTAATATATGAGTTTCCTATAACCAGATAGTTCTCATTCATCCGACCTCCTCATTACACTCATTAGATTAATCACATGGTTTTAGTAAACCGGCCGACAAACATGTAAAATTTAATTTTTAAAACTAAACAGAATTTTACAGCACAGATTCCTTATCAATACTAATATGACGTTATCGGTTGTACATAAAGGAAAAGGATGTGGTTATATAAGATTAAACAAAATGTTTACAAGATACCACTAATTTAATATTCAATATTAATATGTGCATAATAAATCTTTTATGTATTTTTTTTCAGTGTTACATTTAACTATTATAATAACTTTTTAATAAACGGCCGATATAATTCTGTGTCCAGTTCGTGAATTGTGACACAACTTCCGGCCCTTTTAATAAAATTTATTTTAAAATATTATGAAATTTTATATAATTATTATGTAATTGAACCGATCGTTTTATTAACGGCTTATTTCAATGTATTAATTGCGAAAGCTGTTTAAGTTTATTGGATATAATCTGTATAATGTTGAATTATTAGATGTAATAAATAAAAGAAAAAGATAAAGTCATTAATTGAAGAAGAAGGAAGGAAAAAATAATCTCATTTGCATAAAAGTATGTAATATCTTTGGATACATTTATATGAGCGATTAAAACAATATATTATGGCGATTGCAATTAATATAATGCTATATCCATTTATTGCACATGTGTAACCTATAATTTATAAAATCATCCTGTCTCAAGCTTCGACACGCTCCGTGTACTTTTTAGTTCATTATTTCCATTCGTATATTTCTTTTCGTTGAAATTTAAAAAAAAAGTGAAATTAAATGTATTGCAAATAAACGATCGCTTTAAAGGTGCGGTTCGAATTATAAATGTAATGTAGATATATTATAAGAGTGTGTTTTCAAAGTGTGCTTAAGTGTTAATGTGTATGAGGATTGAAGCGTGTTTGTAAGTGTGTAAGGGTTGATGAAAGGGTGCAATTGCGTGTGAGATAAGGGGTTAATTTGGTGTTGGGGTGAATCTATTCATCAGTTTAAGGATCATCATTTTATATTAAAAGATTTTACGATTTAATTGGGTTTTTAAATTATCAGATTTTGAAACTGGTTTCGCTCAAGTTTTTTTAAATTATAAAATTGAATTTTAATTGGTATTAATTTACAATTTACAAAACAAAATAACTCTTTTATTTAATTTTAATTTGAGCTGAGCATGTGCATATAAAAAATACCGTATAAATAAAATTTTAAATAATAATTTTGCCAAAGATATTACATAGAAAAAAAATTGTTTTAAGGTTTAAATAGAAAAATACTGTTAACAATACTTAAATCACATCAGAATTTCAAATTCTCCAATGGAATGACCCATTGGCGTATTATCATGCCATTTGCTTAATAGAATTCCCGTCAAACCCAGCTTAAAATATATACCCAAATGGATCGACATTTAACAGGCATATTTGCAACATAAATTCAAATAATGTAAAGAAGATGTTAAGAAATTTTAGAATACCTTTGTAAAATATAAAATATCTTTTTGATATTTTCTATAATATCGAATAATAATATACTTATCACAAAATGTTGGGAAATGTCTAATGTGAAATAATTGTAAAATGTAAAACGTCGTCCACCGGAGTGGTATATCCAGTACGGCCCATGTCAAATGTTTGCAAAAGTTAAGCAACATTAGGCACAGTCAGCACTTGGAAGGGCGACCGAGTAGCCCCGCTTATTGATACCATTCGCGATTAATGAACAATTAATGGCGCTCTAGATATCGAAGACAAATTTCTAGAGTAACAACCCTTAATCCAAGACAGCTGAAAGACCTCAAGGTCAATTATCATAAAATGAGAGAAAAAATTGAGAAATATTGTGGAATGTCGGAATATATCGTAAAGTCGTGAGTATACATTATATATAGAATACTACTAACACGACTAATTGACTAGAAAAGAAATATAATTTACAGGGAACCAGCATCGCAATTCCAATTTAACCATAGAATAAAAAGATTAAAGTAAAATTTTAAAATCAATTATGAGTGTTCCAAAATAAAATATTTGAAGGAAGTTTTGTATAATGTTGAAAAAATGGCATTAATTAATTGAATAACGCTTGTAAAATGATAAAAAAATGTCGCAACATGTTAAAGAAAATGTGTATGTGAATAGTGGGTAGCGTGTGGTGCGTGGGTAGTTGATCGGGGGTTGTGGGATGCGAATAATTGTAGATCGATGTAAAGAATCGCGAGATATAAGTCCTAAGTCGCGGGTCGGAAGACACAAGTCGGGGATCGCGGGATAAAAGGGCACGCCGTGTTGGAGAGAAAGAAAAAAAGAGAGAGGGGGGGGGGAGAAAGAACGAGAGGGAGAAGTGGTGGGTGCTATGTCAAGAGTGATGTGTGGTTGCTGACGCATATCAACATTTTTATTTATTTTTCTCACCTAACCTAACTTAGCACAACTTGTGATCTTGAATAGTGCGAGTGGTAATGTGTTTCTAAAATTTGTACACCAGAAAACTATATATATATAAATATGTTTTTAGAATTTTGTCTATAACTATAACTTCATCTGCATTTTCTGTTAATTAAAATCAGAAAATGCACTTAATTGAAATGTAAAATTTCAGACAAAATATAGAGAAAAAACCAAAATAACAAAACATCAATCAAGCCATATCATTTTTAACTACAACATTTTGTCTACAAAATTATGGTTTGATTATTGTAAATTTTGACACGGCCAAAATTTTCAGGATAAAATAGTCCGAGTGAGTGGTTGTAGGCCCTTCTTGTATAAAGAATATAAGATGCTCTATATTCTTCCAGAACACTAAAAACCCAGTACCGTAGCATCACGAATTTGAATAATTTATTTTAAACCGTTTTACTTAAAACATTGATATGTTATGAATAATAAAAAGATTGTGATAAATCTGATAGATAATTCTGCATGCACTTATAACTATTATAAGTATGGTTCAACAATATATGAATAATAAGTAATAGAAACAGGTATTGATTAATTAAAGCTCTTATTAAAAATTTGTTATTGTAACTCATCAATTAAAAAATGAAACCTCAAATACAAAAAAGCCTTTTAAAGTAAAAATTGTATTTACACTTGATGTTAAGAATCGATTAACCAATCCTGTTCGAATCCTGTTGCTCCGGAAATAGTACAGGAAACCATTAATTATTTTATAATATGTTAATTAAAAAAAAACTATATAGATCGTGCTCCGAATGAATTTAAATGGCAATCAGATATTTTGGAATCGGTTCATATTTTTGCGTGGGTTGAGTTAACCGGATAATCACGAGTATGGCAATTATTCGCATGGTTTAATAGAACCTGTATTCCGATACTAAAATATAACTAATTTATAAATAGACTAATTTAGTTTATTGACGGTTTCTTAATTACAACTATTTCTTTTTGCTAATAATTTAAACTAATTGCTTATTTATACTTTAAATTGGCACCTAATTTAGTTAAGTTGGTTCTTGGCACATCAAATATATCTTATTATAATATCTTATTATTTACTTATAAGTAAATAACTTTAATAATAATAATTTTTTGTTTGTAAAAGTAATGTATGATTTATGATTTTAACATTAGTAATAAATAATGCTATTACCGTTCAACAACTCATATGTTGCAAGAATAAATTGAGTGGTGAACCACTCATTCTATATACAATTTGCCTCTTTCGATACAATTGAGTTATTATTCGAGTTTAATTTTGAGATCATAAGATTTAAGATAAACCATGTTAGATTGTTTTTTTTTTTGTAAGAGCCAAAGACTTGTCGTGGTAATATATTGTACAGTTTTATGGAGGAATACACACTTAATATAAATCAGATAATGTTGAGCCATGTTGATATGAATGGGTTCAATTAAGAGATAATGAAAGATTATAGGAATAGAGTAGTAAAGATGTTTAGATATTTACTCGTCCCATAAATTAAAACCCACAATTTCTGATGAACATTAAGCGGTGATACAATAATCTCAGAAAAAAATAATATTAAGTTGTAATTGAACATTTTAATATTACATTTCACTAGGATTAATAATAAATTAATTGCTTCTGCATGGATTATGAGCGCAGTTTTAAATTAAAAATTATTATTAGTAACTTTACAATAATCTTTCCAATTATGGAACTACATAAATATTAAACATAAATTATTATTAAAGTATTAACTTTATTGGAAGTTTTTATTTATATTTTGCATTAAAAAATATCTGCATCAATACAAGTAGCTTTTAGCATTTAACCTAAAGCATTTAAGTCACTTGGCTATAATTTCAAAATACATACAAATGGATGTTTACTACGGCCGCTTTCAATGTAGTTTGATATAAATTTACATTTCTTAAATATAACGGAGAAAAGCTATTCATGCGTGACTTTTTAATTAAATTATAGTTTTATCCATTTAGAAATTGATTGCTACTTGTCCAGCCTACCTTATTGCAACTTTGTAGCAAAGGCATTAAAACAAGATTATAGGTATGTTGCTCATAATTGGAACATCACATGCATTTAACTTTACATTGGAACCATCCAGAATTGTTCCTCTTATATCAAAAACAAATATGTAAATATATCCGTTTAAATGACTATTTTTCCCTATACTTAAAAAAGCAATCATATCTAGCCATTTGATAAATTCAATTTAGAGTGATCAGTGCACATGTGCAAGAATTAAAGCGATAAGTGCATTAGCGTTAAGCAACGCAATCAATATAAATAAAACAAACCTGACAAATTAAGCATCTGTCAGTGTCAGATCCATAACCCCAATGTATACAAATAAATCCGATAAATTAATATCTGTCAGTATCCAATATTAAACTAGAGGACGCATGGCGTATTAATCCCCTTTCTTCCTTCCTTCCCTTGTCTCAATTTATGCAAAGCGTTTAACTTGCAATTTTTAATAAAAAATAATAATCAAATTATCAATTATACTTCAAAAACAAATGGACTTGTTAACCTTATTTTATATGTCAAATATGAGTATAAACAAATTGTTGTCAACATAATATATGACATCGACATACTCAATAAATATTTGCAGAATTTTAACATATATTTTTAAATAAATACCAAATTTGTATCCTCCGTTGAATCTATTGCATTCTTTAATTCAAATTAATCCTAAATAATGGGTTTATTGTCTCGATTTGGATTAAATGTGAACTTTATTGCAATTTTTCTAAGAAAATTACTCATATCTTCTCATCAACTTGACCAATCTTAATCATCTTCCGGGGAGGCACAACTAGAGCTGGTTTAGAAGGCATTTTGCAAATTTCACAACCCTAGCTTCTAAACTTTTTGAGTTATGCTTGACACATATGTACATACTCATACATACATACAAACAATTTTTTCTAGATTTTATTGTCAACGTCATTTTTGATCAAATTACAATGAAAATAGCTTCATGCAGTTTATAATCAACCATATTTTTCAAGCAAACTTTTCGATAAATTAAAAAATCAACTTTCTGACCAAAACTATAAACGCGTGCTTTCTGACCAAGCAGAGAAAATATCGACCTAAACTATTTTTTAAAATAATTTTTGATTAGTTTTGAACGATTTTAACCGATTCGCAACCAGTTAGATGCAGAAACAAAAAAGTGTATTATTCTTGTCATGATAAAAATTAACGATTAATACGTATTGGCATTTAAAATGTCATAATTCAAAATAACAAAAAAAGCATATGGTTCCATTTAAAATTCTCAAGATGATTTTCGAAATAATCGGAAGTGTTACCGATTTCAGTAATATGACATTAAATTGTATTTTTTATGTATATACACTAGTATAAATTTAATTTGCCTAGCTTCTTAAATAACAAAATAAAACTGCCTACGGTTTAGGTATGGAGCCTAGGTTGAAAGTAGAATATTGTAATTATTAAATATATTACCACAACATTACTCCAGGTTGAAATTTAAATCATCTCGGAGGTGAGGATCAAACCCACAACCTTCTGATTACATGTCTGACCCTCTTACCAATTGATACAATGAATACCGAGATAATGGCACCTAGTTCAGTTTTTGTTCTGCATCGACAACAAAACTTTGCAAAGCAAAAGCTGAGAAAATATTTTCCAATAACAAAAGTAAATGCACAAAACAAAAAAGATTAAGACAAAAATAAAAGATATTAAAACAACTGCACTTGATTGCAATAAATAAAGAAAGAAAAAAGATTTTAATAAAGATGGAAGTGATAAACAGTACGTACATACACCGAATTTTGTAGATAATATATCCTTTGAGATGGTCGGATTATATATGGCAACAAAGCAAGCGTTGATTAAAAGAAAGAAGAAACAGAATCAAAGATGATAAGGTAACCTTGAAAGTGGTTAGTTAGAACTCCTCAACGACAAAAAATAACTCTAAATAAATATAATATTGCAGAAGAAGACTATAGTGAAGTATGTAGGATCAGAAGAACAAAAAAGTAATATTGCTGAAAAAGACTATAGTGAAGTATGTAGAATCAGAAGAACAAAAAAGTAAATAATAGAAAAAATCTATTTTATCAATAGCACAAACAATGATCATATTATTGACGACGAAAATATGATACGGTAAAATGGGTTATGTTGTTAATAATTAAAATTCCATTTCTAAATGAATTCAACAAAATAATCGTCGAGCACAGTCACAATTTAAACGAGTGGCATTTCCGTGGTTAAAGTAACTTGAAAAGGCTATGTGTTCAGCCCAAGAGAAATGTAAAAACTTGTTTGGCCTTTCAGATTTGTACATTGAGATAAAACATTCGCAAATTATGATCGTTATATTCTAAAATTGGACAAACCTAACTTTTAAGGAACGACGTTCACAACATCAGTGCAAATGCCAGCATTACATTATAGTAAGTTCGGCAGTGCAGTTACTTCTCTGTGTCCAAGCTACACAAAATGTCTGCGCAATACTGAGTATATATCATATTATTCTGGTTTGGGTAGAAAATACAATTGCGTGTTATTCATATCCCATAGTGTGCAGAAAAATAGAAGCCGCGTAAAACACAAATTCAGCAGAACTCACAAAAAGAACAAGTTAACGTGCTTATCAGAGTGGAAGACATTAAAAACCCGTTAAAATATGCGGCTAGCAAACATCCGCTAAAAATAATAGACAGCAAATTACAGGATAGGTGGATCATGGTTGGAAAACACAACTGAGGATGACAAGTGGGTTCCACAGAGATCAATCCTTGACCCAATACTGTAAAATATATTCTACAGCAAAATTCTGCAGAAGCAGTGGGATTTACAAAAGATACTATAATTATAGTGGAAACCAAAACTCAGAAGCTGCTAACAACAAATGCAAAAAAGCATCCATGGAATAGAACAAACGATTTTCAAAAAAGCTTCAACTCGCAACTCGATAAAATAAAAGTTATCATACTAACTCTGACCAAACCAATGCGAAACATAAGAAGATCAACTGCAAGCAAGCACTAGGTAATTGAATCAGTTTCATATTCAGTTATGCTGTAAGCAGCCTCCATTTGGTAATCGAAAATGCGGTATAAAAAACAAACAAAAATGACAACCCTGTAAAGAAAACTGGCCATAATAGTATCCTCGGAAGCACTTCAGGTAATAAATAACATCAAGTTATAGTGACAATAAGCTGAATTTAAGTTCTGTTGGATAAAAGTTTTTAAAAATTGGTGATTTTGGTATAAATGCCTATATAACCAAGAACAGATCAATTATAAACAATGTGAGTTCAGATTTTATTATGTAAATGTTATTAATATTGAAAATTAATTGACATAATCATAATAATATTCAAATTTTATTATTATGTATATGGCCTAAGAGCATAAAGGATACAAAGACAAATAATATAAGCAACAATTTCTTTGTGTAAAATGTTATATAATTCATTGATCAGAAATCGATTAATTATATCATATTTCCGCTGTTAATAACTCGATAGGATATAGCAAACCAATAAATGTACGTATGTGTCGTACGGCTAATGAAAGAAGTCGCGTAGTGTTTCCTGTTCAAAGACACACGACACAGATTTCCTGCCATCTTAATTCTACTGCTGCGGGCGATCTAGTAGTAGGTATACTGACCTCTCGAACAGGTATATTCATTCATGGATCGTGGGAAACAGCGGATTAAATTTATTAATATGTGCATCTACTATCGTATTTCTGTCTTTATTTGTCGCGCACTTCTTTTGTCGCTCTCGAGAGATCTCGGGCCAAGTGAAAGGGATCGTGTTTTTGGTTTTGTCTCGAGCTTCAAATTTTAAGCAGAGCTCAAATTTAATGATCCAGTCTGGAAATTATTATGCATCTCAGTTTTTAATGTGATTATATTAAAATGTAGTATAATCAGGTTATAGTGACATAATGAGAAAAATGGGTAGTGTTATTACGCTGCGAAAAGGAAACAAGGATAACAGATTTTTTGTATCCTCGGGCAGACACTTCCTGCACTAAATTTAATTAATCAGATAAAAGGATCATGTATATTAATCATTATACAATTTATTAACTGAATGCTATCTTTGACTACATTACAAATTTATGCGAGTAATACAATTACTAATTGCATCTAACCATTGCTATACATTTCTTGGTACTCATTGCAAAATTATTAATACATAAATCTAAACTAAAAGTTATAGCGCATTTCAAAATAATAGATAATAATAACATTAAACCCCGAACTTAAAAGATTTTCATATCATACTAAAATTTCTAAATATGTATTTGATTGGATATTCTGTAGGAATATGCGGTTACATTTAAACTGCTCATGTAAGCAGTAGAATTATGGTATTTTATCTCGCTATAAAATCACTCAAATATAATAGTGTTTACATATATGCTTGTAAAATGCCATTTTATAAGATACGATGTTATTCACTGCGAGCGTCGATTTATTTGATGATTCAATTACAACTTTTGACAATATAACAAATATTTAATTAAAAAATTATTAAAAAAAATTTACAATCAAAGCTTTTATAAATCTACATAATATTATTTGAATTTTTTTAAATAATACTTCTTAAACATCAAAATGCGGACTTCTGCATTTGCTTTTGCAAATGAACAAATTCGTAATTTGATGTTTAAGAGAAAAGAAGTCTGGCCTAAATATAAAGTGATTTAAGTTAGGTTAGGATTGCATAAACTGATTTTTGTACAAATAGTTAAAGATTCCAATTTATTTTTTAAGTTTTGCAGAAATGTCTAAAATTTTATAAGCTAAAAGCAAAATCCGATAAATGGCGACTTTGAGATGTTCGAATGGAGAAAAGAAAACAAACCCATGTGATCAATGGCAGCCAATAACAAGTAATCTGTCAGTTCAAATGGTGGATATAATAAGTTATATTGCTGATTTTCTTCTATAAGAACATCAAGAAGTTGTTATAATGTTATATAAACTTACAAAGCGTCAATTTATAATTACAATGAATCAATTAAGGCTATCTTCAATACATTACATTTAGTCCTTCAATTTTGGTATTTACAATCTGACTAGGAAAGGGAACTTACCTGTAGAACAAAACAATGGTTCCAATCAGATATTTTGCTCTGAAAATATCGAAAACGTTTTCTTGCAACAAAACTAAATAATTTTTAATAAATCTCGCAAATTTTATAATTTCGGTAGACAAGCCAAAATTTATTACAAAAATTTTATGTTATATGCGAAATATTAAAATTGAATCGCATATACAGGCCAAGAGTAGTAAATAAATAGCCAGTAAATCAAAGTATTTGATAAAATTTTAAGAAAAAAATTGTTTAATTAATTTTCCATTAGACAACGATATAAAAATAATTTGTGATTAAATTTTGTTCGTCGTTTTAGAACAAACTTGAAAAAGCTACATAATCGACGACACGCAAATTTTTGCAATGATTTTAGACGAGGTAAAATAGTGTAGAACGTAATGTCGCTACAATTTCTACAGCTTACTTATTTATTAAGACAAAATATTTGTTCCAATGACGACCTTCTTTTCGAATACAAATTTTAAGCCCGTTTGTATTATTTTCAAAGTTGCTCACATATTCCAACACTTCCAGATCAATTCACGACAAATAACATTCATCAATTCTTCTAATGTTTGACGTCTGTATTCATAGACAAAAGACTTCAGAAAACGAAGCTGTCAGAACACATTTCCACAACGTAAAACGAATTCTTTACTAAAAAATGATAGATGGGACCTTTGCTAAATAGTAATTAAAATGGCATAGCCAAGACTACAGAGTTAAATAACAATGTACCGGTTTCCCCCACATTCTACTCGTTAAATACTGCGTGTTTAAAAAGCAAGCGGTTCCACACCGAACGATGACGGTTACGGCCTTGACTTTCCAAAAGCACAAATGTTAAATCAAAATTGTATTCTTCAGTTTAATTAATCATACGATCAGTGAAGAATTCAAAGTATTACCCTTCAATAGTAGCGACCCAATTGTACAACTACAGTGGTATAACAAAAAATCGTTGTGATAAATCAAAATTTTGCTTATGACTCGTAACGGTCGTAGAATAATCATAAAACGTCCTACGGCACACGCGCTAAGTTGGTGTGGGGAGCTATATCGGAAATTTTAAATGTGCCTCGTTGTATTAATAATGTGTTGAAACCAGCCTTAATGCCATACCTTCAAGAACTGATGCATTTCATTTTCAAACAAGACCATCCAGAGCCAAATACTTATTTTCTAAACAATGCTAATGTAAATTTGCTTCCATTGTATTCACGTTCGCCGGACTTAAACCTTATCGAGTATGTGTGGAAAATGATAGGATGCAGGCTCAACGATTTACACTCGGAAATCTTCCACGATGGATTTTCTTATTAGTAAGATAAATCACGTTTTCTGAAAATTTCTTTAAAATATATACTATTGCAAATTTTGGTAAACTACATGATGGTAATCAATATGCTGGAACTCTAAACTTTATCATGTTTCTTGCACAGCACTCTCTGGCGACCACTATTGCTAGAAAATCAACGCATATTTGCAAAGATATGGCGTGATCTGCTTCCTCGATGTTTGTCTTCAATATGCATTTAGGTTATTAGCCCCATCTGTGTACCAGATATTTCCTTGCACGGATATATTTCTTTAACCACACGTTTCGCAAGAATATTACTACATCAAAGAATCTTTCAATGCAGCCTTTCATAAAGTCAGACCTCAACATTAGAATTTACCTTCACGCAACATGTTTGTTATACTCGGTCCGTGAGTCCTAAAATTAAAAACGTGTTCTTTTATCTGTAGTCTGAACGCTGCATGTCTCGCCTCAAGCGTCACGACTGTGTGAAGTAACGGTAGTGCGAGTACTTCCATGGCTCTTAAATACCATACTACGATGTTTAGTGCAATCTGCAATAGGTTACATACGGTTGCTATAAATTTCCCGATTATAAAAATGGTGACATCGTCAGCATAAATGCGTATATCGTTTTGTAAACCATCGATGACGAGACTGCACACTAGAGATAACAGTACATCCATCTGTATGCGCACTTCGATTTTTAGTATAGAACCTAATTTCGGGCAAGAAGTGGTTTTCCATGTATCTTCATTGACCTATCAATTAAAAAAAGTATTATGATTTAGTGCGAGACGTATGTACTTATCGGCTATTTTTTGTTCAATAGTTTTAGCATAAAAGATGTGAAACTAATAGATATATAAAATTTATATTCACCATTCAATTGATAATATTCCTATTTATAAAATTATTTTATATTTACTAGTTTCTAGATAAAGTAAAACGAAAGCTTAATTTAAAAAAAAAACTTTACAGTATCAAGAAAAATTGAAATTATTATTTTCGAAAAAGATAAAAAAATGTGTTTCAAATAGTCTACATGGTTTGATTAATTAACTATTGACATTAAAATAGATGTTAAAGACACAAAATGTAAATAAGCAAATAGTTGTATTCAGATATTTAAAAATTTGTTGTATAGATTTTTGATTTTTCAATGAAAAATAAAATTTCTGATTTTTTTATTAAATTTTCTTAGAATATTTTAATTATATAAACTTATTTTCTTAAAAAAATAGATTTTTTACTTACATAAAAAAATGATGCAACCGTTCTATTTAAAAATTAATTCCTTGAAAATGGTCTAACCAGCCAAAAATAGTTGGGAAAAATAAATAAAATAAAGCATTTTACATTATTCTGACCATAAGAAAGGTTTATATTAAATTTCTTTTTGGGTTTGTTTTAAATTGAATTGTTAAAATTAAGTGCTAAATAGTGAAGAATGAATATGGATAGGCGTCTGAATCTCAATTTAAGTAGTGAAGAAGCTGTGATTGTGGTTACACTTGCAGGAGTCAGCGTTACATCGGTTAACGTCTTGGTGTTAATCAACCAAAATAGACATCGGGAAACTCAGGCATACTCAAGAAGACCGGGGAGAAAACGAGCCACAACTGACGCCCAAAATCGTTTTTTAATTATGAAAAAGTTGCGGGAACGGTTTATTACGGCTCGTAGGCTACAACATATGCTCGCAGAGACCCGACAATGTTCACTGTTACTATAAGAGGAAGGTTACGTGATTTTAATTTTAACTACAAAAACAACTGCAAATGGACCACAATTTACCGCAGACCATCTAAGAGAAAGGATAACATTTGCGCAATAACACGTACTTGTTACAGGCCGATTAGGCTAATGCTTAGCGACGAGTTCAGATTTCAGTCTTCACAGCAGCGATAGACGAATGCATGTGTACAGACGTCCAGGTGAAGGGTAAGCGGATTGTAACAATGTTCCAACTGTTATGTTTGGTGGAGGCTCTGTTATAGTGTAGGATGGTATCACTTTGGAGGTTCGTACGGAGTTGATCATACCAAGAGAAATATTTTAGAAGCACATGTAATGCCCCTTTTGGAGGAAACAATTTCTTGTTTATGCATGACAATGCAAAACCACATAGTGCTCGAATTACAACAGTATTTGACGAAGTATCAACGCAATGCAATGGAGAGCCAGCCAATCTTAATCCGATCGATCAAACACATCTGCGACACGATGGGCAGACGCCTTAGAGCACTTCCTCAGCGTCCAAGCAATCAACAAGAACTTGGAGAAAGATTACAAGAAATTTGGGAAGATATTGACCAGTATGAAATTAGATCATTATTTGAGCAAGAGGAGGAAGCACTAGATATTAAGTGTTATAATCACATGTTAATCTTATGGTTTAGTTGTTTCTGTTGTTCATTTTTTTTAAACTTCAAAACTTTATTTTTTAATTTTAATTTCAGCAGTGTATAATCTATTTACATTTTCAAAAAATATTATTTAAAAAATTGGTTCAATTTTAATTTAATTTTACTATTAAATTACTCTTTAATTAGTTCTCTCCTCTCAAGAATACTCATTTTAAATGAAATTTAATTAAAATTTCGAATATTAAAGTTTTTTTTAGTGTTCCGTTTCACCATTTTATGAAACAGTGAGTTGGATTACGGAATTCTTAATATAAATTCATATCACAAGCAATAAATAACATCGCACCAATTTACAATATAAACGCGTTTAAAACGCATCAATCTTTTTAATAACAGTGTGAGCTAATTTCATTTGTAAAATCCTTCTGTGGGCAACTAATTTCCTCATATACACTTTATTTAATTTCCTAAATTTCTAAACTGTGAACGAGGAAGATTAAACGAACGAAAATAATGAAACCTCTTCAGTCCACAAATTAATTATACCTGTAATGTATTCAGTTTAAAATGGATACATATGTAACAAATGGGTTTTGTGTCATCGCACAATTAAAATTCAAGTATCTCCAATATATTAACTACTGGTGTGTTCCTGGTTCATTATAGACATATATACTGGTAGAAAATTAGTGTCTTAAATCAAGCATAGAAGTTATATCCATCGTCTAATTACATCTGTACAGAAACATCCAATTATAATTAGAGATAATCCATCTATGGTCTTAATAATATACACTTAGAAAAGCGTTATTTTAAAGAATAGGTTTTATATAACCGAATTGATTCACTAATTGATTTTATAAAAAAATTTATATAATATCTGATTAGTCGATTGTACAGTGAATGTCTTACATTTATTCATTTTTAATATTTCCGTTAAAAGTTGCATTAAGGATGCTTGTAAAGCTTTACTTCCTAGAGCTAGGCAGTTTTTAGAAACGCAGAGTGTGCTGGATTTCCTGTCATGTAACGGGATTTTAGATGAATATTATAATTTCTACATTAAAGTATATACTGTATAAACTCATATGCGAATATTCAAATCGTGTTTTAATTTTAAAGAAATTACACTATTCAATTGCCAGGGTGTCATTACAATATTTAATATGTTGTTATTACCACGGGCATTATTTTTTGTTTGAACAGGCTGACTACTACAAAATTATATTGCACTTACAGAATTAGCTATGAAATATTTATTTCATAAATTTAATATAAATTTAAATGATATTATTTAAAAAAATACATAAATACAATTCTGTGTAAATTGTGATGTTTCTTCGCCATTTCAGAAGATTTCCATAATACACATTAATTAAAAACACATTTTTTTCTGTTTCGTGTTTGTTTCAACTTGTAGGTGACATTTGACAAAGTTATTTTTAATTTTTTTTACATTGCATTGAAGTTTTCATTTTATCAATTTTATCAACGTTTTTAAGATTATTTTGACATTTTAAATATTTGTGATAGATGTGACATTTTCAAATATTTTTTAATATTTTATAGAATTTATACAGCATTTTATTGTACCGATTGTAGCAACTTTACTTAATATTTAGATTAAAAAAATCCCGTGAAAATGTTGTTTGCCAAAACTTAAAAAGTTGTAACATATTTATGAAATTAGCAACTTTTCAATCATAAAGTCGGGAAATATAAAGAATTTTTTGAAAAATGTTGAATTATGTTGAGATATCTCGAAAACATTCCAAATTATGCAAAAGATATTTATAAATGTGAGGAAATGTTGAGTAGACTATTATGATGTGCCGAAAAAATTACT
>JARJEC010059875.1:0-10972 GCA_030264575.1 Tachinus sp. AB-2021 | reverse complement strand
TTTAACTTGCAAAGCTGCAAGGTGCATGCTGGTATTTTGTTAACGCTGCTATAAAAATGCTTGGTTATGCTTGGTTTATGGTTTTACAAGTATTGCATGTTGTTTGTGTGTTCTTTCATTGCCTTTGGTTTGAGGGTCAACTTATAGTCAATTCAACTGTTTAATCGTGATGTGACACCAATGGAACGAATGCTTGTTCTATCAACTACCTTCATTTTTTAAATTTGGCCTCATAATGTGTTTTAAGTTTAGAAATTTAGCAAATCATAATATGCAAAATGCATTGTTTTAACGTAGAAAAAATCGCTGGGAGTGAGTGCCAAATGGAAAATTGTGTGGTGGTGGGGGTAGAACGAGCATTCGGTTGTGTCTAATGTACACGCACCTTTACATCTAAAGTGCTTGATACCGGTGAACAATTTTGGAAATTTTTTAAAGATTGAACCTTAAATGTAATTTTATGGTTTAGCTAATGCATTATTTATTCATAAGATTATATTTTTAAATCTTTATAAGTCGTAGCTTGAGTATGAATTTTACGTTAAACAGGAATTACGAACGAAAAATGTTTGAGTTCTATTTAACAAAACAGTTGATTGACTAAACGTTGCTGCCCTATACCAATCATCAATTTACTTAGTAGAATATTTTGTAGGTTGGTTCCGGTGTTATTGGGTGTTCATGCATTCTCACGCTGCCTCAATGTATACTCTGCATCATCCCGGTTCCAGTAAAAAATAAACAATTTTGTAAAGTCCTGGGCTGCGTGCCAGAAGCGCGTTTACACTGACCGATCGTTTGAATCTGTAAATGCACTATCTGGTACGACACTCCGGAACCATAAAGCACCACAATTTAATCACTCAGCAACAGCAAGATATAAATTTTATTTAAAATAACATTTTGTCGCACGCTGCTCTACAACTTATTACTAAACATGTGAGATAAAGTACTTTATCGCAAGCTACTAATAATGAAGTGTAATGGGTGGAATAATTTGCTATTTGTATTAAAATAAATTACATAAAAAATAGTTTTTCATACGTGTAACAAATTACTTTTCTCACTCGTGCAACAAAATAAAGATATATTTCCTTCCTAATAATACGTTGTCTAACATCAGTATATTTGATTTTGTTTTCACTCATATTACAACGAATTCTTAACCGTGAAACAATAATTCTCAGCGGTTTTATTTCTTTCTAATAGCATCTTCCTTTTAATAATTAAACTCAAATGTAATCACTCCGCCCACACGTATTGTTTGCAACAATTTGTTCCAATTCACATTGCCATAATTACTTAATTGTAGCTTAATTGCCAATAAAAAACTTAATTGTTAATAGATGTGGCACTTATTTAATTAATTTAAATTTTGTTTTATTTAACGATATACCAACTAATATTTTAACATGAACTGGATTTAAGCAAGTTTTTTGCAAGTATTAGTGATGACATTATTGTGTTTCCTTGACTTTCGGGATTTTTTTGTTATGGGCACAAGAACGAAGTGCTATTGCCTTGGATTGTACAACTCCATCATCCACAGGTCGAAACTAAGTCAAGTGCGTAAATCTAGTCCAATAAGCCATTTTTTCTGGAGTCAAAATTGCAAATTTAACTTCTTTTGATATAGAATACATTACTGTGTGTATTATTGTTGACAAAAAATTATGCATTTATTCGTAATAAGAAATTTTGCAAAAGTTTATAGTCTATTTATACCAGTTGTCATTTGATTATACTGTATATTTATTTATTTATTTAATCATATGCCTATTTACCGTGTAACTACTCACACGGGATTTTTAACAGTTTTATATGTTAGACATTAACCGTATATAAGCACGAGCTTATTTATGTGAGGTAAAAGAAAATATTTTCTAGGGGTAATAACAAACAGATCAAACGAGGGTTATAATTACCCAAACGGGCTTTCCTTTACGTGCGTAAACACCAACAGTTTTACTCATACATGATAACATTTTTAAGAGTCACTACTGATTCCAATTAGCGAAAATACTCGATTGGATAATATTTATTTTATATCATATTTGTAATTTGACTTTGTGTGAAATAAGTTGTCTTCAGAAAGTTATGCAATTTCGAAAGTTAAAATTGTCGAATTAATTCTGTGTGGGCTCTTAACGTTATTTGTGACTTGTCGAGTAATCATTTACGGTTGGAACTGTCAAGTATCCTGTGCATGGTGCATTAAACTTATTACTGCAATTTCTAAAAATATAAACTTAACCACTATTTTTTTAATTTTGTTAGTGTGTAATTGTAATACAATTTATACCTGATTAATTTAGATATTTATAATAGATTTAAGATATGCTTCCAAGGTACAATTTATATTTTATGGTGTAATTTCGAAGACTGTTTTCATAATAGTTAAGCAAAATGTTTCATGATACAATTGATTTTTATTATTGTTATTATTATTGTTATTATTATTTTGAAATGCTTTGAAATATAATTGGAAAAAATAGTGGCGCTGATGGACTTTTCCGTAACTAAGAGCATACCTTCCATAGTACATAAATAGATAATGAAATAACAGAAATATCCAAAAATGTTTTAAGTAAAATGCCATTTTGTAATTAATTTTTTTAATTTTTATATAAATATAAGTGAAATTAATAAAGAAATTGTTTCAAATATTTGTTGTCGGCCAAGATTTTATTTCTACTAATTGTCTGAATGAAATTAATTTTGTTATCACATCACCTATGTTTAAGCATCAAAATGTTAGTACGCTTTAATTATTGACTTAATAAAATTGCAGATTTGTAATGGAAACCGTGAAAAGTACCCAAGCGATAATTTTGATATAAATTATTTTGTTCTTTATTCATATCGAGCATAGCTTTTTACAGGTTGCTAGGCTTAAAGTATATCTTACTTTTTAGGTATAAGATTAAATTTGAATTTTTGACACTGACACGTTTTCATTACAAGTCATCATTTGATTTTAATGTAATCGTTATATAAACGAAATTTAGTTCAGTTGAGAATTTATGAAACTTGCCACAGAATATTGTAAGTGAGTAAACTTGACTAACGTTTTTCTACGTTATGAAAATTGAAAAGAGCTTACGGCTATTTTTTAAATAATTAATGATAAAAGATAAAAAAATCTGCAATCGTTTACAGATTTTTACGTTTTATGAATATTTAAAAAAAGACATAAGAACATAAGTTTCTTATGACTTTTTACATTTTCATTGTAGTTAGGTTTGTAAGGCGTATCACAAAATAGCAATTCTTTGCCAATAAATTCTTACAAATGCAAAGATTTGAAAAATAAAGTTCACGTTACTTGACTCCGTCTTCACCCCTTGATAACGGATCTTTGTAGATACTTTTGTAGGCTTAAGTGCTTCTCAGAACAGCCGTACTGTAAAGCCTACAGTTCTGAGCAAATTCCAAATAAATGTTTGTACTTTTGATTATCATAAAACCGTATCTTTTACATTTATAAGAAGGAGTGTTCATGATAACAAAAAAAGAAATCATCGGAGAATATATCAATGTTATGTACAGTATACAAATTTTGCGGCATATATGTAAAATGTGAAATGTTGGAATTATAAATATTTATGAAATTTGAGAAATGATAATATAATTTTAAATTAGAATATTATTAACTCCTTTAATCAAACCCCTAATAATCTCTCAGTAGCCGCTGAGATAGTGTCAGAACTGTAATTATATACGCAAATTAGTAATACTTACGCTTAAATTCAATCAATTTTAGTATTTCTATATTTTCTGAAAATTTACTAACCGTTATTTATTGTACTAAAAAATAGAAAATTTATTTTGTTGCATTTTTTTTTTTAATAAAGATACTAGAATTATTTTATTCTTTTAAGGCTTTAAAAGTTTTTTTAATTCCCATGCTGGAAAAAAGTACATAATTTCGATGTATTACAAATATTACTTAAAATGGTAAAGTTGCATACGTATTTCAAAATTAGAACAAAATCCTAATATTTGTACCTTTTAGCTAATTTAAGGAGAAAAAGAATTTTTTAATCTTTTCTGGATGTTTTAAAAATAATCATTTTTTTCGTTTTTATTGTTTAAAAACAAATAAAATTTAACTGTTTATGATAATATATTATCCAATCATCAGAAATTGTTAAAATGCTGAAATGCAGACACAATTTTTATTAATTTGCGTTAATTGAAAGTCGATTGCAGAGAGGGAATTGTAATTAATACCAGTTTCTTTGGATAAAATTTTGTTGATATGTTTAATTATTTAAAAACATGCAAACGTTTCGACAACTTTCTGTTACCTACCTCAGCACTAAAAAGGATTTGGGAAATCTATAATACACATTGTTTGGCAAATGTCTCTGGATTTAGTTGCTTCAAATTTTATCTATTGGGTCGTAAGATTTCTTCTTAGTTATTAAGACTTATTGATAACAACTGATTCAGAAATTTAAACAAGCGACATTGAAATTTGCTTTAACCTTTTCTGCACTCTTATAGGTTAATACTTTTTCAGCACATCAAGAAAACGTTTAGCTCAAAATGTGTGAATATGGATTAAAATATATGTATGATTAATTTCAAGAGCTATTGTATGTGAAGAGTTGATTTTTGACGAAACATCAAACTACACAAATAAAAACGGCGATTGCCTTTAATATAATAATACAAACAAGTAAAAGTAAGTCCGCGTATAAATAAAAATTATTTATTACTTCCAAAGTATTATTTAATTATTACGAAAGACGAGTAGTCTCCCCCCTTCACCTATCGGCCCTACCGATTTAATTCGCTTCTCTAAGTTTTTTACGTTTTTGTTACTTTATTTTAAGCTTATTAGCATTTCAATACAAAAATTAGAAAATCAGTTCAATTAAAATATCTTGCGTTTTAACTGTTTCTATCGCCATCTTTATCGTTATTTTTTTCCATATTCTGTTGATAACTCCATTCTTTTGATTTCACTACTATTGTTAGCACAGCAACAATAGTAGTGAAATCAATTGTTTGCTTAGTCTTTCCAATATTATACAGGGTGTTTTGTTTTCAAAAGTATTCACCTTGGATATCTCAGAAAATCATGACAACATTTTTGAAAAAAATCCGAAACACGTGAATATTTTTATTATTTAACGTCGGCCTATTTTTTTATCTATGGTCTGGTATAATCACCGATGCCAAGGGTTAACCAACCACATCTGGGAATTCAAGAATTCAAACCTGAATTATTGGGTTCTTTTGCGTGCACGCAACATCCATACAATGCACGGGACTTATAGTAACAGTTTTTCTTCATATCCGAAAGAGAGAGATGTGGCCCCATACGACTTTTTTAATCTGAAAAAGTAAGGACTGCCCGGAATCAAACTAAGTTACCGACTAAAGACTTTTCAAATGCTAGATAATTTTGACAAGCACACTTTGTATATTTATACACTTTTCCATTCCTCCTACGCAAAATTTTCTCTTCATATTTATGATGTGAAACATCTATTGGCGCGTTAGGACAACTGTGATATGGTCACTACCAAGTGATAAAAAAATTGCATGAAAGTTACAACATTTACCACCAGAGGTCAGCCACTTCCTTGATTTTCTTCTATATGTACCACAAAATTGCACAGGTCTCCATAAAGAATGGGTTTTAATGTTTCATAACTACCAGGCGTCCGATGGCAGCTCTCCCCTTTTTTTATTATAATTAAAGTTAGCGTTTAACATTGGATCTTGGAAGAATCTAAAATTCTTGATAAAAAAAATATTTTCTGTAAAAATATAAAGGCTGATGTAGGCTTCACTTTGACCTACTATCAGGTAGCTTTCTACTGTTGGTTCCAATTTATATTCTAAATGCTCCATTGAACTAAATGTGCGTCAACAGTTTAAAAGACCTCAATCTATTCTTCTCTCATCTCAATATGTACTTTATGGTTTGATTACCTTCTCCATACATTTTATACCCTCACACTTCTTTCTAAGAATTTTATCATTCTTGTTGCCGCATTTAATCCTTAAAGATTTTCTAAATAAACTGAGTTGGAATTTTATCGTCGATGTTCAGCTTTTCAATAAAAAAAAAGGATCGCAACTGGCGTCCTAACGTTTTACATCAAAACTACTTTTTGTCATAATTTTAGTTTGGAAAAGTCGAAAGTATATCTGGAAATTTTTTTTTTTGTTTGTTTATGTTTTACATCATTTCCCCGAAGTAAGCCGATGGCTTGTCATAGCGGGGTTTTGATGGGACCAACAGCTCATAAGGTGATTTCCGAACTTACATTACTATTATATTTTCAACAGGAAACTAGATACGATCAATTATTTTGATATTTCTAAAAGTTGTCGGATCTTATATCTATGAGATCTTGTATGTAGGAATGTTAACTACAAATTACGCCATATGACGTAAACTTCATTACAAATGTATTTGAACATAATATTTTTTCTTAGTAAAGACTTACTTTGGGCTCTTGTGTCATCTTCATCTTTGTTTTCACAAAAATCACTTACCTGTAGACTTCTAGATTGACTAGGGTATAAAAGTAATTTTTGAAAAGATAGTATCTCTGAAATATATTATATAGGTCATTTGCTGCGAATTGTTGTTATTATTTCCATTATTATTTAAAAATTGATTAATTTATAATTATAGTTAAATACGTTTATTGCCACTAATTCAAATGTTCTTCTTGTTTAATATATAAGTATATGTAAATATTTTATTATTATTTTTAATATTCAATTTCGCAGAGTGCACAACTTGGCTTTTTGTCAATAATTTAGTCGATTCCGTACAAACAGAGCAAATTTATTATGCCCTTTAAGTTGTAAAAGCAATATGTTACTATCTGCAAAATAAAATGTTACGAAAAACATATTTATTTTATATTACGGTTGAGTTTACCTAGTTTTTGAATCCATTATTTAATTACCTTATTATTCGTATTAATATATGTATAAATTCTTATTTGTTTTATACATTCATAAATTTCTTAGATTTTATTTAATCTTTTTACTCTAATTAAAATATAATTTATTGTTATAATTAATTCTTGAATAATGTTTGATTTTTACCTAAAAAATGACTCAATTATTCATTATCGAATTCTTTCTAAAATCATATTTTTGAAAGTTCAATCAACACATAAATCAGTTCACTTTTGAGAAATTTGATTTGAAAATATGAACATGAATTAAAATTCAATTGCAATTAATCTAAATGTTCAATTCATTCATTAACAAGCAGCCATTTACAGCTGACTTTTACCACAACACAACTGTCTAATTGTAATATTTATCTTCAACACCGACCGTATTTCACTTTTCGGAAACGTTGATGGATGTTCTCGAACGACCTATTTCCACCGATGATTGCAGGAAGTGTATGAATCAGATATGGGATACGCCTGTAGCGGCCATTGGCATCTGTCCAAATGAATATCTCTCTCTGTTCTCTTCTCAATGTGAGCTAGTTTATCAACCGATATATCAGTACAAGCCGAGTGGAAATGCCTTTTACTTCAACACATTCATGTTCATGATAAAAAACAGGCTATTGACCGTAATCTTTCTGACCAGTATCTTATTATTACTATTATTAGAAATAATTACAATTTTTTAGTATACTTTACATACAACAACAATAATATTAATAATTTGATTAGATAGTGATTTAGTTTTTTTAAATCTAATTTTATACTTCCTGTTATTAAGTTTATTAGTAGCAAACTGTAGTGGAGTTGTTAATATTAAAACAAAAATGTTGTCCCTAAATTCTGATTTTTTTCGTCTCCCATAAATCACAACATAAAAACAATATGATTCTACAAATGCTGCAATAACTCATTGTAACATTGCGAGACTAGTACAAATGGGGGCAATAATTCTCACAGATGAAGTGCGGAATGAAATTATTCTGACACAGTGTATATTAAGAGGAATCTAATTAGAAGTTTAAATCGTGCGAATTAATGCGCAACGGTTCTTCTGCTATTAATTAATTAAATGTTATTTCGCTTAAAATCATTAAAGGGGAGGAGTAATTAAATATAACCATTATTATTGTTGGTAATTAGAACATACATAACGTTGGAGGATCAGATTACTGAATTGAATTGGAATATGCTGCACAGGTTAATTGAAGATGATCCGGTTCAAGATTGTTAATTGCCTTAGTATTTAAAATAATCTATTATCTAAGCATCTCTGAATCATTTTTTATAAATACGATGTTGCAGTTTTTCTTGGCTGGTTGTTCAGGAAATTTCCGTCGATATTGTTTTTGTGAAATCGGGATCAACTCCAACTAATGGTGTATATTTGGAAACTATACAAACGTACAAACTACGACTTCAAATGGAATTGATGGATTGAATGATGTGCATGATGGCAGTGTGGTTAGCTGGTTGTGACATTTGACCACGACCGCTTCCCATACTACCGTCATGAGTATCATTTCCGACTGCAAAGTGTAGAAGATTTATTTGTTCTACTGATTCACAAAACATAATCCGATTCGTGAAATTAACCAGCCAATGTAAGAATTGATTTTTGTGCCATTTATTTTGCAACTAACTGCTTAAATCACAACAATGCGTAACTTTATAAAACAATATTTTATCTGTGTACAACTATTTATAAGTTTTTTAAAAAAAAACTTTAAATTAATTTAAATTTTATTTTCAGGGCCGCTTATGTGTCTTTTGGAGGTCTCTTGATGAGGTTACAAGGAGATGCTAACAACTTGCATGGTTTCGAAGTCGATCAACACATGTATTTGCTGATGAAAAAATTAGCTTTCTAATTTATTTTGCAGCAACGACTCACTCGTCCGAAGTTTAGGACGTTCATCTCTAATGAAAGAAGATTTACAAATCCTTTATGTATTTGTGTTTGTCAATATTTTTTAAATAAACTTAATAAGAAGTATGTTTTATTATATCATTATATGCGTGTTTTTGAGTAGTTTTTTAAATTGTGAAAAAAAAAATTCGAATTTTGATGAATGTAAATCAAACGCAAACACGATTTTATCGCCCATCAAAATTCTATTTTCAGTTTTATACGCTTTTCTTGAAAAATTTGAACTGCTTGTTAAACTAATGATACATTTTTCCATACTAAATTCATCATTAACATTTTCAGCTGTAAAGGAGCCACAAATACATAATTATTTATCATTATGTTATTATCCTATTTTTGGATACGTTTTTTGCATTTTACTCGAAAAGTTTGAACTGAGCTTTAGTAGTATCCGTATTTGATGGGTTAACAATCGACCTCGAGGTACTTAGCCGTGTTTATGTAGGTAAGTGTGTATAGAGTTAAGGGTTGTTACTATAGAAATTTGCTTCTTGTATCTAGTTACAAATGGTACTGGAGGGGGTATGCGGTTACCCATCCGAGTGCTAACCGGGACTAACGTTACTTAACTTTTCCAAACATCGACTGTACTAGATATGCCCCCGGATGTTAGCTTTGTAAAGCTCATATAAGTATATCAAATTACGCGTCTTTTGGTTCTAAATTCAATATTCTAGAATTACAACTTTAACACCCTCATTGATCGCAAACTAAGAATAAATAATCTGATTTTTGGCCAGACATTATTTTGTTTGTTTTCAAAAGCTTGTTTCGCTTCAAAAGCTGCGATTTTTTAACCAGATTCGTTATTCTATGTTAAATAGTCAAGTGAAAAATGTACCAAAACAATTAACATTTTGTTTGTATTTACTTATTTTTTGAAGTAATCAGGTAGTTTTAGGTCGAATAAACAAAATATGTGAGTGTTTTTTACATTTTTATTTTGATTATAACGGACTTTTCTTTTTTTTTTCAAAATATAAGGCAAATAATAAATTGAAAAAAAAAGGTTTTCAAAAAATCGGTTCTTCACGTAAATATTTTTTGCCCCCCCCCCCTCAAAATTGTCGACTAACTTTTTGTAGTTCTCCACCACCCCATTGTTGATGAACTTTTTTTCGTTTTCAATTCGTTCACACCTCACCTTATTGTTTGAGAAGCTTCTTTTAATGTTTTATGTATGGCTTTCGCATTTCTAATTTTTATTTGTGTATAGTGGTAGCGTTTTAAAATATTTTATTTTATAAATACGACTTGCCTGGTACTAAATAATTGGATCTAAATGAAGTGTCCAATATGAAATTTTCTTTATTCCAGCGGTTCTACATCTTTTCACTTTTTTTTGTTTTCAATTCTTTTTTGCGCCTCATGTCCCCCCCAGGAGCGCGTCCCGCTGTTTGAGAACCGTTGATCTAGGGCATTCTCTCAACTCGGATACGTTGATATCATATTTGAATTTTGAGCACTTTTTTTTGGTTTAAATTAAAATTAGGTCAGAAATGGTGTATGACACGTCAAGACAAAAATACGGCTCTCGGTTTTTTTTGTTGACGCGTGAGGTCTCTTCATTTGACAAAAGTTTTTCGCTAATCGCCAAATGATTGACCACATAGGTGATCTTAGCTTGAACAAAACAAGAAAAAATGAGAACTTGAACGAAACAATCCATGTATAACTGAAAATATGGAAAATTATGGTCCTATTGTGCTGCTCTAACGTCTTACACCTTTAGCAGTAATGTCATATGAAGTTCAGGAGGTTTTGAAGGGATTATCAACACTTCTTCAGTAGCACATGCTTGTATGAGTGAACTGTGCGCTGCATGTTGTATGCTTCGGACAGTACTGGCCGAGGATTTTCTTTGTCTATTATTTTATGTTGGTTCTGTTGATTATTCCTATTGTCCTGAGTGATTTATTCTTTAATAGTTTTTCTACAAGTTATTAGTTTGCATGGAATTATTTCTTTTCTGGTCTCTTCTTTAATTTCGAAAGTAGGTCCTGGTCCAATAAATGTCTTGTTCTTCTTTCAGCTGGCTGGTCGGTCTTAAGGTTCCTTTCTATGCCTTGTTATTTGAAGTCCAGCCCAGACATACTCTGTT